>VIAB01044761.1:1963-13996 GCA_009801035.1 Oophaga pumilio
AACACCGCCCATCTGACCTGACTGCCATCATTTAAATATCCGGCAATTTAGGGTGACAGATTCCCTTTAACAGGTCAACAGCGATTCCACCCGTGGCTGTTAGGAGCACATCACAGCTGGTCAGATCCATCATAGGTGGTTAAGGGATTAAGGCTGTGTGCATTTTTTATGCGCTTTTGCGGTGCGGAAATGGGCCAAAAACGCTATGGAATCCTTATGCAAGCTTTTTCAATGACAATCCTGAAGTGTTGTGCACATGATCGGTAAATAAATTTCTTTAAGTATTTGCAGTGCGTTTTTTTCTGCAGCATGTCAATTCCTTGTGCGTTTCTGCAGCGTTTTTCACCCATTGACTTCAATTGAGTCAGTCAAATCTGCAGCAAAAACGCAGGTATAAAGATGTTTACAGATTTGCTGAGTTTTTGTTTGTGTTTTTACATACTTCCTATGGTGTTTCCCACGCTGTCATCTGTATGACAGCATGGGAAACACCGGCGCGGTAGTTCTTATCGGCAGTACCATTACAACCGGTAAGAGCGTCAGATATCAGCGTGACGCCGCAGCTGTGACTGTAACCCGCAGCTGTGACCCGCGGTAAAAAGCTCACCACAGGTCAGCAAACATGGGCTGATGAGACTATTGCTCTCATCAGGCTATGTCTGCTGTATAAAATGCCGTTGATGGGAGACATAGTCTCATCAGCCGGCCCCTGGGATCACAGTTAAACAAAAAGAAAAAAGTGCGCTATGAGGGGGTGAGTATGACGGGGGAAGTACGGGGAGTAGAGCAATATTCACCTGTTCCCGTTTCACCGCCGCTCTGTCCTTTTTTTTTATTGCAGCAGCAATTATCTATGGAACATCTATGGAACATCTTGTTGGGCCACCATTAACCCTTCTGCAGCATTCTATGGGTGGTATTTATCTATGGAGCATCTTCTTGGGCCACCATTAACCCTTGTGCAGTATTTTATGGGGGGGGTATTTATCTATGGCGCATCTTTTTGGACCACCATTAACCCTTGTGCAGCACCGCCCTCGGGTTATACATGAGTCAATAAGTTTTCCCAGTTTTTTGTGGCAAAATTAGGGGTCTCGGCTTATACACGGGTCGGCTTATACACGAGTATATACTGTACATACATATTAAAATAAAAATGAAAAAAAACATTATACTCACCTAACGCCCCATCCCCGATGCCTTTGTCTCCTAGAAATAATTTAAAATAATAAACCAACATATGCTCACCTGTCCTCCGTAGTCTATGTAATCCCAAGTGTTCTACGGCGATCTCAATTATAAAACAGCCACAAGAGAAGATGTAAGTGCTCTACCCAGCCGCTGGCAAAACACTGACAGGAGGTAATTGCTCCCGCAGTGTATCACTGAGCTGCCATGAGAGAGATCACAGGAGTTCATCAGCTGATCAGCTCCAGTGCTCTCACGGCACTACCGCTGCGTGAGAACTTTCTCACGCCAGCTCAGTGATACACTAAACAGGAGCGATTACCTCCTGTCAAGTGTATCATCGGCTGTCTTTGAGAGCAGTCACATCGGTGACTGCTCTCAAAGTCTTCAGGATTGTCGTGGGACATTATGGATTATCTTCTCTGTGGACAGGTGAGGAATATTGTGATTTATTTTATTTTTGTTGCAGGAGACATTGGCATCAGTGGATTAGGCGTTCGATGAGTATGGTTTAATTAAGATTCAATAAAGGAGTCTGTATCATTATTTCAAATAAATGACTTTATTCTGGGTGTGTGGTTTTTATACAATATCACTATGGGGTTACTAATGGATAGGTGTCTTAGATACGCCTCTCCATTACTAACCTGTGAGCTTGATGTCACCTGACAATATAAAGATGACATTAACCCCAGAAATATGAATCCCACTTGCCACCTCTACAGGGCAAGTGGGAAGAGCGAGGTTAAGCACCAGAAATGGCATATCTTATAGATGCGCCTTTTCTGGGGCGGCTGAGAGCTGATGTTTTTAGTCTGGGAGGGAGCCAGCATTCATGGCCCCTTCCTAGGCTATTAATATCAGCCCACAGCTGTCTGCCTAGCCTTTGCTGGTTAGTTTTTATAGGTGGACCCTATGTCAATTTTTTTCTGGTGTCCCCCTTAGCCAGTAAAGGCTAAGCAAACAGCTGGGAGCTGATATTAATAGCCTGGGAACCTTTATGGCTATTGGATCCTTCCCAGAATGTTAGCATCAGCCCTCAGCCGTCGGCTTTCCCTCTGCTGTTTATTAAAATTATGTGGGAGCCGATGCAATTTTTTTTCTTTTTTTTCTTTAAAATTACCAGTTGCTATTTGGTTACAGCCTATGTAGATTCTTTCTGTTTACGCTCCTACATAGGCTGGTGACAATGTGCGTGTAGGTTTGTGTGTGTTTGCGTTTACTTATCTGCTTCGTAATGATGGTGTCGGGCTGACATCTTTTCATTACTAAGCCTTGGTGTCAATGACAGCTGCTGACACCAAGCCCTAATCCCATTAACTTGATGTCACTGCATTAGCATGAAAAAGGTGGTGTTGAACCAAGAAATTACATCACCAAACCTATTTTTTAAATATCTTTATTTAGCTCAAAAAAGCCTTCATTGCTGTACAAAAACATATGCAAAAGATGCATACAGAAACGCACGTTTTTGCTGCAGCATTTTTGCTGCCAAGAGATGCAGAAACCTTGCAAAAATTTCTGCAAGCAAAACACACAGCCTAAGTGTCATAAAAATGTAATTTTTTGTTTTTCAAATAAACTCATGGGTGGTCTTATGTCTCAGGCTCTTTAGATCACTGAAATCAATTTCAAACCCCTCTGATAATGTTTGCCAGGATGCAGGAATTGAGAAGGTGATATCAAAGAAGGGGTAAATGTTAACATGCTACTTGGCCTGTTAAGATACTTTTGGTTGAAAATGCTTTTGATTTCATTAAATGTGATCTATTAATACTGCAATTCAACAAATGATCATTTTGAGCTCGTTACAACCAATAAAATGGTTGGAAACTCCATTGTGCATAATAATTTAGAACAGAGCATATTGCGCTTTTTTTACTTTTTAAAAAATCCTGCTATCATTTGGAAGTTTGCCCAATAAAATTAGATTTATTCTGTAAGGCCGGGGTCACATTTGCAAGAAACTCGCACGAGTCTCGAACCTCAATACCCGGCACTGCCGCCGGCACTCGGGACCAGAGTGTGTGGCTGCATGTATTTCTATGAAGCTGAACGCTCCGGTCCGAGTGCTGGCGGCAGTGCCGGGTATTGAGATGCGAGACTCGTGTGAGTTTCTCGCAAGTGTGACCCTGGCCTAACAGTTGATGATTTGAACATTATATTGACTCATTTCTATCAACCATCTAGGGAAATCAGAGAAAAATAGCATTTGCATAATAATCTGGAAAACAATGTATTAAGTATGGTTTGCTTGACATTGAGTTTTGATTTTCTTTAACCAAGGCAAAGGTTCAGTTTTCCGTAAAAGCTTTGTAATGTATCTACATACCCTGGTCAAGAAAAAAAGGCTTGTTGGCTCCCTTCATAGCACCAAGGGCCCATGCGTAGGTAGCTAAGCTCCTGCTTCCATAAGGACTTTTATTTATTTTTATTTATTTTGCTTTGCTAATATAGCGCTATCACATTTTACAGCGTTTTTCTGTGTGTTTCTTTCTTTTGACTACGGGGTTTGTAATGGGGGTGACTGATAGACATATCTCCATTACTAAGTCAGCGGACATTACATAGCTGACATCAGCGCCAAACTCATTACCCTGATTACAAACACACCATGGCAATTGGGAAGAGCTGAGGTTAAGCGCCAGAATAGGTGCATCTAAAGGATGCGTCATTTCTGGGGCGACTGAGGACTGGTGTTAGTAGTCTGGGAAGGGACCTATATCCATGGCCCATTACCAGTCTATTAATATCAGCCCACAGCTGTCTGCTATTAAAAATAGGGGGAATTCCACATAATATTTTTTTGGGGTACCTGTGAAGAAAGGGACGCCGCCATCTTGTATAGGGCCTATACCAGCCTCCATCTTGTCTGTTCACAGAGCCACAGACTGCTATCTGAACAGGGCCTGTTAGCATATTCAATACGACAGGGTTTGATGTCCACTGGTAAGCAAAAGGGCTTTAGTATGCTAAGCAATTCAGGCCCCTGTTTGAATAAGAAGGTCATTAGTATGCTAAGTAATTCATGTCAAGCCAGAATTTCCTGCTCAATATGAATATCCAGGCCGATTAGTATGCGTGCTTCAAAGTAGGGGCTTCAATTAGATTATACCTGCCAGCCTACCATAAACACACGGAGGGGAGGGACCTAGCAGGTTTAAGAACTGTGAGCTATGGGCAGACTGGATCCATTTTCACACAGAAGCCAAGAAGATGGTCTAAGAAGGACCAAGGGAACAGATTTGCCAAGGGAGCAGCAGCACATGTTTTGAGAGACTGTCCAGCAACTAAAGACTGTTACCTGGGGATCGCAGAGCTCCCTGCCTCCCCATGTCCCTACAACCCGGTAATATTGATCTCTAGCTAATACCTTTAAGCCTTGTACATTATTGTTGTATTTTACTCTGACTGCAAATCCATTGTCATTCCGTTGTATAGCTTTACTGTATATTTCTGTAATTATCTAGTGCGCCCTTAAGGCAATTAAACCATAAAATTAATCTTGGGCTGATGCTTTTACTCTGATCACGAATCTTAGAATACCCAGTGGGTAACAGGACAACCTCCCCGGCGGCCATTTGCTCTAAGTGCAGTTCCCTTACTGACCTGAGAGACAAAGGGGGCGCCGGAGAGCTGTACCTGTGGAGTTACGTCCCATTGGTGACGTGGGAGGAAAGGGGTTGTCCTTCACATTTGGTAGCGGTGGTGGGATCAGAAGCTGTGATACCCGGGCTACCGTGTGGCGGTCGGCTTAGTTCCTCACAGTCCCCCTTTTTAGTAACCAGTAAAGGCTAAGCAGACAACTGTGAGCTGATATTAATAGGCTGGGAAGATCAATTTATAATTGCCCCTTCCCAGAATAATAATACCAGCTCACAGTTGTCTGGTTTAACTTAGCTGGTTATTAAGAATAGGGGTGACCCAATGCAATTTTTTTATTTATTAGCTAAATACATATACAGCAAGCTACATACGAACTGCACTAATTATATACTTCACTGACATATTTCTGTCTATTCTATCTATTCTATTCTAGTGGTTCGGGCTGTGAATTTACTGTACTTGGCTCACGAAATGTCGGGTTTCCCTTGAGTTGGTTGCTTAAAAATCGAACAGCACACGCATGATCCGTGTGCTGTGCGATTTTTTTCTTGCACCCTTTAACTTGTGTTTGCAAGTACGATCCGATTCTAGCAGACAATCGCAGCATGCTGCGATTCTTTTCTTCTCTGTCCAATCCGAGCTGAGAAAAAACTCACAGATAAGCACAGAATCATTGTACAGTATAACATCAATCAGCGTGCAATGCGATGTTTTCTCGCATTGCACTCTTCTGTATTATATGTTAATGTGAACAAGCCCTAAAAAATATTTAAAGAGGACCTATCAGAAAAAATCAACCTGTTATTTAAAAATAAAGAAATTTTATTATATGTATGTGTTTACTTGCTTTAGGCCGGGATCACACATGCGAGTAAGTCGTCCGACACTCGCATGTGAAATCCCAGCTCTGGCGCCGGCACTCGGGAGTGGAGCGAGCGGCTGCATATAACTACATGCAGCCGCGCGCTCCACTCCTGAGTGCCGGCGCCAGAGCTGAGATTTCACATGCGAGTGTTGGACGACTTACTCGCATGTGTGATCCCGGCCTTAGACAGATACTGACTTTCAAAGCTGTCAGTATCCATTTAAAAACCTTTGAGTCTAATTTTCAGTGGAAACGCAAAGCCATCTTGTAGATGGAAAGGCTTCTCATTAATCCCCCTGCACCATCCAAACTTCTAATGCACATTCATAGACAGTATAAACAGAAGTACGCAGCTCCCAGGACAGTGTTATGTCATTAGAAGTGTGTTCCCTGCCTCAGTGTCCATCACTGACACACTTGTCTTTGCTCTGATCAGCATGTTCTCCAATTATTTCAGGGGACCGTGTAATAATCACAGACATTTCAAGCTGTGCAAAAAGGAAGGAAAAACTGATAGCGCACTCACCTCTGGTGACTTTTCTCCTGAAGCGATGTCAGTAGCAGTTGTGTACAATGTCAATTACTGTTTGAAGACATTGCTCAGTGCAGAGAAAGGGCGGAGGGCCTTTATCGTACGCGCGTCTGCCATGGACACAACTTCAGGAGAAGAGTTACCACCTTCTCCTGAAGTTTTCCCATGAGTTTTCCCTGCCTTAGTGAGCCGCTTCAAGTGTCCATAACTGTTACACTGCCTTATGCTGTAGTCGGTGTGAGAGCATGCCGATCAGAGCAGACACCAGTGTGTCCATGACGGACACTGAGGCAGTGCACTGAGCAGTGAGTTCAATTCTGGGTTGCGGAATGACATAGAATGCTGGGAACTAGTGATGATTTATTTCAAATTTGCATACTGAGCGGGTGCCCTTTTCATGGTATGCAAATGAGTATATCTAGCTATTTTTTAATTAATTATATTTAAAAGCATTTTACATTTTTTAAATGCAATGTAGAAAAATAATAAAAAGGAGTGGTAATTTTTGGTCATTGATACTCTTTAACCCCTTTGAGACGGAGCCGTTTTTCATTTTTGCGTTTCTGTTTTTCACTCCCCTTCTTCCCAGAGCCATAACTTTTTTTATTTTTCTATCAATATGGCCATGTGAGGGCTTGTTTTTTGAGAGACACAATGTACTTTTGAACGACACCATTGGTTTTACCATATTGTGTACTCAAAAACTGGAAAAAAATCCAAGTGGTTTGAAATTGCAAATAAAGTGCAATTCCACAAGTTTTTTGTAGATTTTTTTTTTACCATGTTGGCCAAATGCTAAAACTGACCTGCCACTATGATTCTCCAGCTCATTACGAGTTCATAGACACCAAACATGTCTAGGTTCTTTTTTACTTAAGTGGTGAAAAAAAATCTAAAGTCTGTCAGAAAAAAAATTGCTTCATTTTCCGAGACCCGTAGCATCTCCATTTCTCGTGATCTTGGGTTGAGTGAGGGCTTATTTTTGCACGCCAAGCTGATGTTTTTAATACCATTTTAGTGTAGATACAATCTTTTGATCACCCATTATTGCATGTTAATGCAATGCTTCTGCGACCAAAAAAAGTAATTATTTTTTTATATTGATAGATCGGGCGATTCTGAATGTGGCGATACCAAATATGTGTATATTTGATTTTTTTCTATTGTTTTATTTTGAATGTGGCTAAAGGGGGGTGATTTAAACTTTTATGTATTTTTTTTAATACTTTTAAAAACATTTTTTTTTATTTTGGCATGCTTCAATAGTCTCCATGGGAGACTAGGAGCTGCCATAACCCGATAGGCTCCAATCAGATCAGATTGCATGTATGTTGCAGATCGCTACCATAACCCGATCGGAAGAGATCGCAGGTATGTAGCAGAATTGCTCACTTGCTATGAGCGCCGACCACTGGACGGCGCTCATAGCAATCAGGCATTCACAATCATAGACGTCTGCAGGAGACCTCTGGTTGTCATGCCAACCCATCGGTGACCCGCGATCACGTGACGGGGTCACCGATGGGTGAATTTCTGGTGCAATTGCCGGAAGCGCGCACGCATTAAGTGCCGCTGTTTCCAACCGCAGCTGTTCCGGGCACATGTCAGCTGTTCAAAACATGTCAGCTGTTGACACACTGATAGCAACACCGCAGAAGAAATGCTACCACAGGCTTCCAGTATCCGTTGTTTCAGATGCTGCACTTCTTGTTGTTATGCTTGCACCCTGGCTGGGTGGGGCGAGCGAGGGATTGTGGCCCCATTGTGCCACAAACCAGACTACCCTGGAAGGGGCGTGACTAAACAGCTACCTTGGTGTTCACTGGAGCCTCTGATGGTGAGGTCAGGCTTGTGCGGCAGGTACCACTCCAGGGCAGAGTCTGGCTGTAGCAGCTGATCACACTGAGGGACTAATTACAGTTAGCAGGTGCGGGCAAGTACAGATGGGCATGACTGGTACTATGGCGGGCATGGCAGGTACTCTTGGCAAACAGGCGGGCATGGCTGAGATTCAGGCAGACAGGCGGGCATCGCTGAAACACTGGCAGACAGGCGGGCACAGCTGAGACACTGGCAGACAGGTGGGCACGGCTGAGACACTGGCAGGCAGGTGGGCATGGCTGAGACACTGGCAGGCAGGCACGGCTAAGACTCAGGCAGGCAGGCGGGCACAGTTCAAATGGAAGTGGCAGGAACAGACTCGGTAGGGACAGGAACACGATCAGGTATGAGGGGTAAATGTGAACAGGTAGGGACATGTTCAGACAGGAGGTGCAGGAACTGATTCAAGAGGGACAGGAATATGGACAAACATAAGTGGTATATGGGAACAGGTAGGGACCTGTTCAGACTGGAGAAGCTGGGGCTGTTTCAGGAAGGGCAGGAACACGGATAGATATAAATGGTATATGGGAACAGGTAGGGACCTGTTCAGACTGGAGGAGAAAGACCTGCAGGATGTGGAACAGAAAGCTGAACAGAACCACAGGTCACAGATAGTGGAGCAAAGAGCAGAACAGAACCACAGGTAGGCGGCGCAAGTGCAGAAAAGAACCGCAGGTAGGCGGAGCAAGTGCAAAACAGAACCGCAGGTTGGCGGAGCAAGTGCAGAGCAGAACCACTGAGCGCAGTGAGCAGAGCCGCTGAGTGCGGCGAGCAAAACAGAGCCGCTGAGTGCGGTGAGCAGAGCCGCTAGGTACAGCGAGTTGAACAGAGCCGCTGGGTGCGGCGAGCAGAGCCGCTAGGTGTGGCAAACAGAGCAGAGCCGCTAGGTGCGGCGAGCAGAGCAGAGCTGCTGGGTGCGGCAAGCAGAGCAGAGCTGCTGGGTGCGGTGAGTAGAGCAGAGCCACAAGGTGCGGCAAGCAGAGCAGAACCACAGTAGACACAAGGATACACACAGCAAGTGGTAAAGGCTACAGACAAGGATACAACGGACACAGAAATAGGACTGAATACAGACAAGGTGAGGTACAGGAACAAGTACATGAACTAAGGACTAAGGCCTGAATATTCTGCTCCCAGGGTGTCAGACTAAACAAGAGACACAGAAAGCAGGCACGGAAACAGATCTAGGTACACAGCCCCCAGAGAAGGCAGAAAACAGGACAGGACCTGGCAGATCAGCAGCAAGACACTGACTGAGATAGAGCGTAGCTCAGGCATCCTCCTATGAGTGGGTATGCCTTAAGTACCTGATGCCTCATGGCAATTGGCTGGGGACACCTTAGGAAGGTGCAAACTGTCTCTATAAGACTCAGGAAGTGCAGGAGCCGCCCCCTATGCACACAGCCAGGAAGTATGCAAAGATCCGGCAGAAGACAGAACTCACAGAATGGCCCTGAGCAGTGAGTAAACTGGTGTGTAAGGCAGGTGGGTGATGGGAGGCCAGGCAGTGATGCCTGGAGGGTTGTTACACTCGTATCTTCACAGCATAGACAACTGCCTTCAGACGACACCAAAGATAAAAGTCTAATAGGTTCAGATCAGGAGACCTTGGTGGCCATTCAACTGGCCCACAACGACCAATCCACTTATCAGGAAACTGAAGATGGCACGTTCCCTGAGTTTTTCCAGCAAGATAGTGTACCACCATATTATGGGTGTCAGGTCCGAGCATTCCTACATTAACAGTTTCCTGGAAAGTGGATTGGTTGTCATGGGCCAGTTGAATGGCCACCAAGGTCTCCCAATCTGACCCCATTAGACTTTTATCTTTGCGGTCATCTGGAGGCAATTGTCTATGCTGTGAAAATACGAGATGTGCAGCATCTGAAACAACGGATACTGGAAGCCTGTGCTAGCATTTCTTCTGCGGTGTTGCTATCAGTGTGTCAAGAGTGGGAGAAGAGGGTTGCATTGACAATCCAACACAATGAGCAGCACTTTGAACACATTTTATAAGTGGTCATAAACTTGTAAATAACTCAGGAAAGAATAAAGTTATGTTAAAACCAAGCACACCATTGTTTTTCTTGTGAAATTCTCAATAAGTTTGATGCGTCACATGACCCTCTTCCCATTGAAAAAAATAAAGTTGGATCCAAAACGGCCGACTTCAAAATGGCTGCCATGGTCACCACCCATCTTGAAAAGTTTTTCCCCCTCCCATATACTAATTTGCCACAAACAGGAATGTGATATCACCAACTATTCCCATTTTATTTAGGTGTATCCATATAAATGGCCCACCGTGTAGTATAGTGCATGTCGTGATGGGGTTAAACCCCTCTTTAGTCTCTTAATGTCGAGTCCAATTTGTTTTTTTTTTTGCTTTTGCTTTTCCTACCCTTCTTGAAAGTTTCATAACCTTTTTAGTGTTCTGTTGACTTTGCGGTATGAGGGCTTGTTTTTGCGGGACGAGTTTTAGTTTTAGTTCTGGTTGACACCATTCTTTTTTCATATAAGTTGAGAAGCAAGAAAGAAATATCAAGTGAAAAGAAATTATTAAAAGATGCAAGTCTACCATCATTTTGTGGGAGAGAGGGTTGTTTTCATAGCATTACTTATGCAGCAAAAATGACCAGGCAATATGATTCTCCGTGTCAGTCTGATTTCAACAGTACATATACACATTGGTTTCATTTTACTATTTCCTCGGCTTAAAAAATATTGAACTTTGTAAAAAAATTATTTTTGTCACCATTTCTCAAGGCTAGCAAGTTTTTTATTTCAGTGGTAGATTTTATTGGTATCATTATGGGTTACATTATATCAGACTTTATGGTGGTCTAGTGCAGTGAACGGATCCATGGTGGTTGTGGGCAGAAGGGTAATTTTAGACAGTAATATTAACTTGACCTAGCTCCATGATTGCTATGAGAGACTTTCCATAACATCTCTAAATCTTTCCGATATGTAGAATACGTGTGACCCGTATCTCTGTTTCACACTTGTTGGAAAAACCGCACCTGTTCAGTGTTTTCTACATAAATCTTTTGTAGTAAACTTAAAGAGACAGATAAGACAATATACTAGATACACCACAATAAATGGCATGTGTGTCATGATTTCATGTCCTGGAAAACAGTATGTATGCATACAGCAGCTCAAAGTACAAAGGCAAATCCTGAGCTACCATATTGACTAGTAACACTGTATCAGAACAGTCTAAGAAAGAAGTATTATGTCATTAAAGGTGAGGTCACACGTCTACAATTCATTGTGTATTATCTCAATTATGCCATATTGCTTCATGCTTAGTGGTTATTCCAACAAAAAGTGTCATGGTTGCCAATAACAATCAATTAGCTTGTTTCTTTAAATATCAAACTTTCTTAGAAAAAAATAGTTTGCATTTTATTCATTTCTATGCGTAACATTGACACTTTTTATTTGAACAGTTTCAATCCATTTAAGTTATTGCAGAGTTATATGTCCTACTCTTAGGGCTCACCTTGTGAGGTGGATCTTCTAAGTCCCAGGTACAGGTGGGCACACTGATCTTGGACGGAGGGCAGGAATGAAGCGAGGACTTTGCGCACTGGAGGCCACAGGCAGACAACACACAGGAAAGTCCATGACAATGTAGGCGGAAACAAGCCAGGAGTAGGTAGTGATGCACAGTAAGACAAACAGAACTAAGAGTCCTAATATCAAGATACATTTGTGCGGACCTTTTAAAGGCCTAGGCACATGATGACATTGGAGCATGCTAGACCACTGTGCGTGGAGCACAGCAGAGGGCAGCGGCCTTAGGGGAAGGTGAAGAAGCTCTGCTAAGTCTAAATCAATGCATACCACCTACACAGTTTGAATGCAAAGCTCAGTTAAAGAAGACCTGTATTCAAGTGCCAGTTTTTACTCTTAGGCTGGGGTCACACACAACGAGTAAAAAATCTGACCG
>VIAB01044781.1:6982-19313 GCA_009801035.1 Oophaga pumilio
ACAGTGATGAGTGTAAGGAGTCTGAAAGTGTCTGAGGGTTAATGTGTTGTAGATTTCTGAATGTGTGGTAGGTAGGAGTGAGCTGGGGTGGGCGAGAATTTGTGAGCGTGAAGGAGAGAATGTTGTGGTCAGAGAGAGGAAGCGGTGAGTTATTTAGGTGGGAGATTGAACCTCAGTGGTTGTTACCTTTTAATGACTAACTGAAAAGATAGTAAATTGCAAGCTTTCAAGACTACTATGGTCTCTTCATCAGGCATAGAATCACATGAAATCAGTGTTCACCTGATGAAGGCTAGACAGTCAAAACGCGTTATGTTTTTGTTTTATTCATTTTTTTAATTTGTCATATGTCATCTAGCAACCCTTTTGCTAGGTTTTTAAAATTGTAAATTTCCATCCATCCATACCTCTGGTTCCTCGATGCATCTGAGCGGAAGCACCTGGGATTTCAAGGTGCTCACTATACATCTAGTTACGTTCCTTGATGTGTCTGTTTCCAAAATGGGGTCACTTGTGGGGTGTTCTACTGTTTAGGCACATCGGGAGCTCTCCAAACGCAACATGATATCCGCTCATAATTCCAGCCAATTTTGAGCTTCAACAGTCCAATGCGCTCTTTCCCTTCTGAGCCCTGCCATGTGCCCAAACAGTAGTTTTCCCCCACATATGAAGTATCGGTGTACTCATGAGAAATTGCACAAAAAAAGGGGTTCCACATTCTCCTGTCACCCTTGTAAAAATAAAAAAATGGGATTAAAAGAACATTTTTGTGGAAAAAATTAGATTTTTTTATTTTCACGGCTCAACATTATAAACATCTGTGAAGCACCTGGTGGTACATTTCTTGAGGGGTCTAGTTTTCACTTTTGGGTGTTTTCCACTGTTTAGGCACTTCAGGAGCTCTCCAAACGCGACAAGGCAACTGCTAATGATTTCAGACAATTTCTCCAAAAGTCCATTGGCACTCCTTCCCTTTTGAGCCCTGCTGTGCGCCCAAACATTAGTTTTCCCCCACATAAAGGGTATTGGTGTATGCATGACGCTGCCTATGCGTTTTTTTTGCTCCTGCCTCCTCAGCTACCATAACATAACAGGTAGCCCAACAACCAGGCTCGGACTGGCCCACAGGAGAACTAGTGAATCCCCTGGTGGGCCACTGTGCAGGAGTGAGCCCCCATTCCTCTATTAGCCCAGTACTATGTACAGACAATGTCAGAATCTCATCAATCATTCAACAAACTATCGAGATTATTATCATATGGAAGCAGAGGGGAATTTGTGGATGAGCGTAATGTGATATTTACATGTAGCTGAACATTGGGCCACCAGAGTCGGTGTTACTGGTGGGCACTTTGCACCCTTCTTTTTGGCCCAACACTGTTGTAACTAACAAAATCACATGAAACAACAGATCAATTGACAGAGAAATAAACTGCAGTAGCTGCCAGGCTCAGATATCAACTGATCACCTCCGATTTCATACTGGTGATTTATCCCATGAATAGGTGGTTGTCAATATGTTAGCCCTGGACAATTCCTTTAAGCCAACTGTCTAGTTTTCTGTGAATTCAATGCAACAGCATATTGTGTGTTCTTATGTGTCTACCGATGCTGCAGTGTAGGAAACCTATTCATAGATGGAGTCCTGATTATTTATATTGCCTAATAGATATTCTGAAATGTATGTATTGTTTTTAATAAAAATTTGTAATTTGAAGGTAAAACGTTACAGAGCGGAGGGGTATCTAGACCACAATATGATCAAAAAAGGGTACTGGTATGTCATGTTGGGAAGGGGTTAAAACAAAACCTTGTTCCCACTACCCACAGCCAGTTAACACTTCTTTTGATGAACATATATGTATGATATTTCCAGGAACTTTCCCAAATCTCAAGCACTGCAACTGTCTATACACTAAGCATTCTGCTAGCACGCTGGGTCCTGGAATTTTTTTTCTGCTCACTTCTCAGCATGCATTATTTAAATAGCATCCGGCCAGCAGGCTCTTTACAATGACATGATGGTTCCATCTTTGTTGAGCACTTTGGCTCAGATTTTGAAGGTTTGCTTTCTCAGTCTCTCAATGAACAAATATCTGGAAGAGTCACTGTAACAACCATGTAGGCATCACTGCATGGCCTCCCATCCCCCACCTGCCTTAAACACCAACTTACTCACTACTCCGGGCCATGCTGTGAATTCTGTCTGTTGCCGGCTCCATGCTGTATGCCTAATGTCTCCTGCCTGCTCTCTTCATGCTTCCTAGCTGTGTGCATAGGGGGGCGGCGCTGACACTTCCTGGTTTTTATAGAGTCAGTGTGCACCTTCCTAAGGTGTCCCCAGCCAATTGCCAAGAGACCTCTGGTATTTAAGGCATCCTCGCCCATTGGAGGAGGCCTGTGCAATGCTCTATCTCAGTTAGTGTCTTGCTGCTGAGCTGCCAGGTCCTGTCCTGTTTTCTGCCTTCTCTGGGGACTGAATACCCAGATTTGTTTCTCTGCTCTGTGTTTCTTGTTCCGCCCTCCAGGAGGCTGCATAACCTGTGCCTTGACCTGTACCTGATCTTGTCTGAACTGAGTCTTATACCTGTACCCATTTGTATCCTTGTCTGTAGCCTTCCCTACCTTACTGTGTGTGTCCTTGTGTTTACTCCTGCTCTACTCGCCGCACCCTGTGGCTCCGCTCTGCTCTCGGCTCCACTCCTTGCAGTTCCGCTCTGCTCTCTGCTCCACTCCTTGCGGTTTCGTCTTGCTCTCACTCCGCACTCTGCGGTTCCGTCCTGCTCTCGCTCCGCGCTCTGCGGTTCTGTCCTGCTCTCGCTCCGTGCTCTGCGGTTCCGTCCTGCTCTCGCTTTGCAGTTCCGTCATGCTCTCACTCCGTGCTTTGTGGTTCTGTCCTGCTCTCCCTCCATGCTTTGCGGTTCCGTCTTGTTCTCGCTCCACTCCGCTTCCATCTTGGTCTCGATCGGTTCTGCCTTGCTCCGCACCTTCGCGGTTCTGCTCTTTACTCTGCAACTTGCGGCTCTGTTTTGCTCATTGCTCTGCAACCAGCAGCTCTGTTCTACACTCCACTCCGCAACCTTGCAGTTCTGCTCCGCTCCTGTTCCGCACCTGCGGGACCTCGCTTCTCCAGTCTGAACAGGTCCCTAACTGTTGCCATACATTTCTCATTCCAGTCTGTGTCTCTGTCCCTCCTGCACAAGCTTCTCCAGTCTGAGCAGGCCCATACCTGTTCCCTTGTTCCATTTATACCTGCCGTGTTCCTGTCCTTCCCAAGTCAGTCCCAGCTCCACCCCTTCCTGTATTTCCTTCATACCTGTCTATGTTCCTGTCCTACCCGTACCTGTTCCAGTCCCTCTAGCCGTGCCCGCCTGTCTGCCAGTGTCTCAGCCGTGCCTGCATGTCTGCCAGTGTCTCAGCTGTGCCCACCTGTCTGTCAGTGTCTCAGCTGTGCCCGCCTGTCTGCCAAGAGTACCAGCTGTGCCCTCCATAGTATCAGTCGTGCCTGTCTGTACTTGTCCTCACTTGTCATAGTGTTCTGTTCCCCAGTGGGATCAGCAGCCACAGCCAGACACCACCCTGGAGTAGTACCTGGCAGCTAACAGCCACACAAGCCTGACCTCACCATCCGAGGCTCCAGTGAACACCAAGGTAGCTGCTTAGTCACGTCCTTTCCAGGGTAGTCTGGTTTGTGGCACAGTGGGGCCACAACCCCCATGCTCTTGCCAACCAGTCAGGGTGCAAGCGTAACAGTCACCAACCAATCGATCCAAGCAGAACTGCTTATGCTGATGGAAAAAAATGAATTTTTTGCCTTTTTTGATTCAATGAGAGTTGTTAAGCCTATGGAAACACAATGTGATGGGATCACATAATACTTGGCAGGACATGTACTCAGACAAGGAAATGGGAAAAAACGATGCGGCCTCACAGTGAGCGTCAATCACCTGGGATTTAGGTTTTACGTAGAGTCCATCCATGGTTGCCCATGCTGTTGACCACGTCTCCTGTTGCATGGTAGACAGACAAACCCCATATGAAAAATTCAATGTCCTCTACATCCCGTCATCTCCATTCCTAAGTTTCTTTGGCTTTGCTGATCCTCTGTAACGTTGAGAGTTTCCACTTTCCTTGCAATTCGACCCAAAGTAATCGTTCTACAGAACTTAGAAGACCTCCTTGAACATGTAGATCAATAATGAATCAAATGTCTTGCCAGTCCTCGGCTCGACCTCTCTCCCATTTCGTGCATACGTCAAGGTTCACCGCACCCCTGTCGGTCTGGATCCCAATGCATCCGGCCTCATATATTATCTCTGGTTGACATCTCCTGAGCTGTAACCATTCACAGTTTTCTGTCCACCCAGCCATGAAAAATGTTTTTTTCCCCCCCCTAATCTCCTCTCCATTCTCCTCCAGTAGTAGTCATGATGTGAGCAGTGACACAATGTGGATGTGCTGTTTACGAGGAATGGGGGATTTGTAACAGTAGCCACATACATCCTCTTCTGAGTGTAGTGTCGAGACGTGTCCTGGCAGACGCATATGGCAAGATGAAGGAGTCTGCAGCTTACAGTAGCCATAGCATCATCACCACTGTGAGTAATGGATCACGGCATGACATCAACATTACATGAGTTAAAGGAGGTGAGAGCAAGTACTTGTCTTGTCGATAGTCCCTGCCAGCTCCAACCAGAAGGATCTAACACATTTATTACGACCATAAAATGTCATATCTCGGACACCATGTAGTGAATAATCAGCGTTCCTCGTGCAATGGTTGGGAGGTATCACATAACACTTATGTCGTACTGCAGAAAACCTATTAATTATTGTAGTCCGGCTTATTTCCATTGCCTAATATTCTGAAATGTATTTATTATCTGAAGGTGAAAGGCCACAGAGGGGAAGAGTACCTACCACATGCAAAAACTTTTATATACATACAGTGCCTTCAAAAAAGTGTTCATACCCCGTGAACTTTTCCATAATTTTTCACATTACACCCAGAAACTTAAATGTATTTTATTGGAATTTTATGTGATATACCAACACAAAATAGCAAGGATTTGTGAAGTGTAAAGGAAATGATACATGGTTTTCTCATTATTTTAAAAATATAAATCTGAAAATTGTGATGTGCATTTGTATTCAGCCTCTTGTAGTCTCATACTCCTAAATAAAGTGAGTGACCACTTGCCTCCAGAAGTCACACAATCAGTAAATTGAGTCCACCTGTGTGTGATTTCTTCTCAGTATAACTATAACTGCTCTGTGAAGGCCTCAGAGGTTTGTTTGAGAACATTAGGGATCAAACAGAGTCATGAAAACCAAGGAACACACCAGACATGTCAGGGATAACGTTGTGGAGAAGAGTAAAGCAGGGTTAGGTTTTAAGAAATAGCCCAAGCTCTGAACATCTCACAGGTCACTGTTCAATCCATCATCCAAAAATGGCTACTTGTCTTTTTAAAACAAAATCTGTAGAAACTTATTGTCTTGTCTTACTTCACAAGTTCTATTGCTCATAACGACAGTTCATACCAACACACTAACAATATGTCGAGGAATTTTCCTGATTCTCATGCTCTGTAGCTTGATATCCTGAGTGATTGACTTCTCTTAATTAGCATTCTGCTGGCACTATAAGTGCTGGAGCTTCTTTTCCTACACTTTCCAGCATGAAGTGGTACTAGGGTCCAATGGCATTTCTGCCCTTAAAGGGAACCTGTCATCACATTTTGCCACTATAAGATGCGGCCACCGCCTTTCAGGGCTTATCTACAGCATTCTGTAAGGCTGTAGATAAGCCCCCGGTCCGACTTGAAAGATCAGAAAAAGAGATTTTATTATACTCACCCGGGGGGGTCTAATGCCGTCCGGTCCGGTCCGATGGGTGTCGCAGGTCCAGGTCCGGCGCCTCCTATATTCATGCGATGTCGACATCCTGCTTGCTTTGTGTCGCGCACCTGCGCAGGCAGAGCAAATTACTGCAGTGCGCAAGTGCCGGGAAAGGTCAGAGAGGCCCAGCGCCTGCGCACTGCAGTACTTGCTCTGCCCTCAACAGGACCTGGACCTGCGAAACCCATCGGACCGGACCGCCCTCCCGGGTGAGTATAATAAAACCACTTTTTCTTATCTTTCTGGTCGGACAGGGGGCATATCTACAGAATTACAGAATGTTGTAGATAAACCCTGAAATGCAGTGGCCGCATCTGATAGCGGCAAAACGAGGTGACAGGTTCCCTTTAATTGAAAGTTCACCTCTCTGTAATGCCTGAGACACAGAACCACCCAAACTCCCTGTAGTCTATCTTGTTGTCTCTGCTGCTAGAAATGGATTACACTTGACAACAGGCAGTGAGCACCAAGTTAGACAGAAGGGAGACACCTAGTTGGCCGACAATTTGGAGTTATTTGGGGTATGAGGCAACATTAATAAAATGGTTTTCAGAGTATATATTTGTCGTATTACCTAAATGAGAAGTTGTCAGAAAATACAAGGACTATTGAAATGCTTCCAAAATATCGTAACAGGGTTGTCACTATTTGGATAACTCGTTCTGAAATGCTTGAGTCTCCCAAGTAGAATAAGAAAAGCTTATGCTTATACTCACCTCCCGCAAAAGCGCCGTTCCAGCGATAATGGTGCCAGAGCTCTGGACACTAAGGTGACATCCGCTCTAATGGAACATTGAAGAGCAGCAGACGATTGTCTGCAGCGCTCACGTGACATAACAATGTTAAGCGAATGTCTATTTCTTATGGGGTGATTCACAAATAATCTATTATATCACATTGATTTATCTTTTGTGTACATTTTTAGCTTGTAGTGTAATGTGTGACTATTCTCGTGTGATTCTCTTGTGTGATTATTATTGGCTAACCAGAAAATAATATGTTTGCAAGCTTTCAGAGCACAGAGGCAAGAAGGGGCCCATAATGGAGAAATTATACCAGGAAGGGGCTCAGGATGGTGGAAATTATTACTGGAAGGGGCCAAGAATGGGGAACATTCTTACAGGAAAGGGCACAGGATGTTGCACATTATTACTGCAAGCGGCCCAAGATGGGGCACATTATTACTGGAAAGGGCACATTATGGGGGAAATTCTATCAGGAAGCTGCCAAGAATAGGGACATTATTACAATGTGGGGCGAAACGCATATGTGTTTATAGGATTTTGAATGCTACAAGGGCTCATACATCTGACCAACAGGCAGGTGGGGGCCTAGGTCCAAATTTTGCACCAGGGTCCATCGGAGAGGGAGATTTTCCAGCTCTAAAGTTCTGGTCCTCAGTGATATGTATAGAGTTCAGGTTCTGGTTCAAGTTCAGGTACAGTTCTGGTACCCGAAACGAACTTTGGACTAAAGTTCAGTCGTATACGACAAACCCGAACTTCCACTAGTCCATTTATCCCTATTCATAATATTGGCATTATTTGAGAAGTCAGGGTATACATATAGTTTTTTGCATGGGAGGTGAACATTGGACACATTAGAACTTGTGTCCTTGATCTTTTAAGATCCTAGTAGGACACTTGGACGTGCCAAGGATGAGCAATTTTAGTACACCGATTTCTGAATTAACGGCATGTATTCTTGAAAGAATAATTCAGTATTTGGGGTCCCACTTTTGATTTTTTTTTTTCCGGACCACACTTTTATTTTAATACATGATGCTACCATTTAAATTAAAAAAAGAAAATGTCATCTTCCCTCTGGTGTAAACATCTCTGCCAATCGTGAGGGGTGGACCCAGATACTTAAAACTGCGTCCAGTTCAAAGCATTCCTCGCTAAGCTGCATTAAGTGAATGTCTTTTTCCTATTACTCATTACAAGGGTCATAACGAAACCTAGTTAAGCATTGCCTTCAAATCCTGGAGAAGCCACTACCTCCCATGTGTGCTACGAATGAGAAAACACTTCGCATAAAAAGTAACTAGAGCACGTATGTGTATTTTTCTTGTAGTTATAAATCTCTGGATTATTTTTATTGGTGAGAGAACATTCTTTCTATTAGTAACCTAAGAAACTCAAAGGAAACTTCTGTTCATCTCCATTCTCGATTGCCAACTCCATCTTTTCTAGCAGAAATATGGGGAAGAATATGAATTTTTTTTCCTTTATGATGTTAGTGAAACTGTTAAGGAAAGGGGTCTGGGAGTTGAATTTTTTTTTCCGTGGTTGAAGTTTCAGGGTTTCATTCCAGCTTTGTAACTGGAAACAGCGGCCGTGGTGGAGAAGATGCCTTCACGGAGATGAAATGATGCATTGTTGCCTGGGATTTTTGGTCGTAGTGTAGCACATACGTTTATAGTAGAGATTTTGTGGGTTTAGTCGATAAATGATTAAGGGCTTTAAGGGACCAGATGGTGCATTAGACAAGGAAGGAATCCAGTGCTCGGGGGACAAGCACACCTTGAGGAGGTTAAGTCTTCCTTGGCTTCACTGTAGGAAATGCAAAGTGCACATTTGGCGTATGAGAAGCTTAGTGATATTCCCCATGTTGTTTTTTTCATTACAAATTTAACCATGGATTAATATCAGGAAAGGAATATTATGATGCCAGGCTGGGCCCTCTATAAAAACGATAAAAAGCGCAAACAGGAGGCGTTTATATAATTGACCAAGTGACCAAAGGCAACTTTCCATGATGGCTGACTATGGCTGCAACTTCATCTTCTGGCTCACATTGAGAAGCAATATGTTGAGCTAGGGCTTCTTCTGCTCTGTAGAAGAAATAAATCTGAGGGACCACCCTTCATCTATACAGGACATGTACAGAGAAAATATCAAGAAGGTCTAAGTGGTTGTTTTTCAATCTTATATGAAATTGAACTTGGTGCAAACGTGCTAATATTTGGAATGCTCTTCTGGGAGGATGCTGACTGTGGAGCGTGAAGGATCTGGTTGGACATTTTTTTTCTCTTAGCTACTTTCATGCAATGATTAAGGACTTTGTTCTAAAACGCGTTTGCCATTTTTAACTTTTTTTGTATGATGTATCCGAAATTTTTTAGCCGATTATGTAATACAGATGTATGTTACCAAGGCACAGTTCCAGTTGCTGGATTTCACCATTTCCGTTGCCACTTTTGCTACACACCTCTTCCATAATCCCTAAAAGTGAGTTGAAATAAGAAAGCATTTCAGCATCACACACATAAAGGGACAAAAGTATGGATAACATGTGGTTCCTCTGAGCTGATCCAAAAGATCCAAAGAAAAATTCCAGGAGACACTATAAGACCTTATGCGGTTTTATTTTCAACGCCTTTCAAAGTCATCAGACTTCATCAGGATATAACCACTGTCATGTAAGAAGTACAGTTCATATAGCGTCTTGTGCTTGGGTGCGATGAAAATACATGAGACACAGGTTGATATAGAAAGTCTTGTATTACTTCATACAAGTTGGCAAAAATAGTCACACAGTTTGCAGACACAGAAGCAGGAGACACAGCAGGCCAGAGTAATCTAAGCTCAGCAATCAGTCTCTACAACAGGTTCAGGATCTTCTTCTTTGTTACCGTAAGTCCATGCAAACATGGGTCTTTCAAAGAGCAGAGTTCAGAGTCCACAAGTGCTTCAGAGTTCCTCAGTAGGAATAGCTGGAGTACAAGATCCAAGGCTTCATGAGTCAGATCACAGGTTCACTGCAGGCTAGATTCTGAAGCACTGATTGACCAGCTGTAGCTGCTTTAAGAAGCAAAAGGAGAGAATCAGGGCGGAGACATGCAAGCTAGAAACTCCATATTGACTGAGGGCAAGATAGCTGCAGCAAGACAGAAAGTAAAATGGCCGACGAACAAACTGAGTTTCAGGAACATGTACACAGAACCTTACAACCACAGTCACGAGATAACAGAATTAACACAGACTTTCAATAGAGTGTACATTCAAATAAAGGCACCAAAAGACCACATAAAGTGTCAGTGCCTCATCATTTGTCAGTTTCAATACAGTTTCCATACTTCTGTCCCTTTATGATTCGTTAACCTGTGGATCAGCAAGAGCTGATTTACCCAAGCTCCTTTCTTGTTGTGTGGTACGCAACTGTCCCAGGTGAGAAATTTCCCTTCTTTTACACCTCCTCATTTATTAGATGAGACCCTATTGCGCTTTTTTGTCCCTCAACTATCTCCAGCATCACACACATGAAGCCTCCCAGAAGCCTTGCTTTCCAAGACATCCCCTGGAGATTTAACAAAATGGGAATCAGAGGCCTTCTATTCCTCCAGGCTTCCAGAGAATTTGGCAAATATGCCCTAGTGACAGTTGCGTATCACCAATGGTGAGCTGGGGGGCCCGGTGCCAGCGCGGCAACAAGTCCCCCCACCTGTTATAGCACATTCAACTGTTTTAGCACCCCAGATGCCGACACAGTTGAAAGTAATGAGAGAGTGAGCGTCAGCTGGCGCTCTCTCTCCCATCATTCCATCTCGGTGTCTGATGTCTCTGAGCAGCGGGCGCATTGATGTCACTACATAGCGTCAACTGCACTGAGATGTGTGGGCGCTTCAGAATGCTCGCTGACCTGAAACTGGAGCAGTGAGGGAACGAGGTGATTATTGTATTTTTTTAATCAGTTATGAAGTTGTGGTGGCAATAACACTGTATAAAGGACTATGGGGAGTGCATTATACTGCATGGACTATGGAGAGTGCATTTTACATATGAATGAATATGACGTGCATTATGCTATATGGAGGACTATGAGGACCCCATTACACTACATGGACGACTATGGGTGTGCATTATACTGTATGGAGGACTATGGGGTGCATTAAACTGTATGAAGGAGTATGGGGAATGCAGTATACTATATGGAGGATTATGGGATGTGCATTATATAATATGGAGGACTATGGGATGTGCATTATACTATGTGGAGGACTATGGAGTGTGCATTATACTATATGGAGGACTATGGGGAGTTCATTATACTGTATTGAGGACTATGGGGAGTGAATTATAATATATGGAGGGCTATGTGAGGGCTATTATAATATTTGGTGGGCTATATAGGGGCCATTATAATATTTAGAGTGCTATGTGGGAGCCTTTATATTTTATGGAGGGGTATATGTGGGCCATTATACTGTATGCAAGCAATTATACAGTGTGAAGGTTTGTGTGGGGTGCATCATACTGTGTGGGGACCACTATACTGTTTGGAGTACTAGTGGGGGCCATTAAACAGTGTGGTGAGGTGTGGAGCCATAACACTATGTATGTCCTTTATACTGCATGGATGGCTGGGTGGGGTCATAGTTGGAGGATCATACTGTGATGGGCTCATCATACTTTGCCGGGGCAGTTGAGGTGAGGTACAGTAGGGTCATCATACTGTGCGTTTGGTGGAATTTACTGTGAAGGTATCATACTGTGTTTGCGGGACACTTTTGTTGGCATTACACTTTATGGGTGCACTGAAAATGAATCTAGGGCTACTGTAGGAGGAAACTTACTTTGTAAAGACTGAAAGTTGTGAGATATGCTCTTCTGTGACCCTGTATAGGGCCAAAGCAAGGTAGTCATGGGCGAGCTGCTGCTCCCACTCGCTCTGGCACTCTACAGACATCAAGTGTCTTCATCCCATAGTGCTGCTGTGTGTGGGTTGCATCACACTTCTGGCCCACAGGTCTCCTTTGGCTCCAGGTTTTCCTCTTCTGGCACCTTTGCAGCAATTAATTCAGGGGACACAGGATTAATAAAAACAATCAAACTTTTACTTGATAACTGCCAGTCTTTACAAACAGACAGAAAGAATAAGGCCCACAGGTACCGGACACAACTTCAGCCCTGGTTCTCGGTATAGGTAGAAAATCCCCCCTGCTACTGTATCTCATCTAGCACTAGGAATTCTTCTCCACCACTAGCAGAACACCTAGATTGCGTTACCTCCCACCTCTTAGAGTTTGAGTCCATCTTTCCCTGTAGCTTCACCGACTGAGTGCGCTCAAGGGCCCCGATGTCCATCTCGGGGTACCTAGGCTGGCAGACGGAATCACACGGAAGGGTTCTTGGCCAATCCACTGCCTCATTAGACCGTTGTTGTCCCTAGCAGTCTATTGCCTGGGACTGCTGTTGTGTCTACTGCCCTTGAGACTACCTCCTGTTTCTCACACTAACCAGTGAATACCATACCTCCTCCCCACAATGGGATGGCCCTAACTCTCGCACTGTCTCTGTGCCTAGTGTGTTGCTTGCAGATTTGACCTTTTCACCTACATTTTAGACCATGACATCTTGTCACCATTTGTTACTATTGCAGCCTCCAAGTGTGTAGCCCAGCTGTGACTGGAGCCACATGTTACCCT
>VIAB01044785.1:0-10804 GCA_009801035.1 Oophaga pumilio
TCTAGAATCCGCCCTTTTCTCACCATGGAAACAACAAAAACCCATACTGTCACCCTGATCCACTCCCGCCTGGACTACTACAACGCTCTATTACTTGGCCTCCCCATTACTCGACTATCCCCTCTCCAGTCCATCCTTAATGCAGCAGCCAGGGTCATCCATCTGGCTAATCGGTACTCGGACGCGTCCGCTCTTCGGCAGTCTATTATTCGCCATTTCTATTATAGCTTAATTCAACTACTTTCAGGTCTTTTCTTAGCCCATTCTTAGCTTTGAGTGTTTACCTACACGTTAATGCATTCTCTTGTGGCCTAGACTGTGTTTATTTATATTTATATTTGGAATGGTGTGGGAGGCCATTACCTATATATTTGTGGCTTGACCCATCATAGGTCCTCATTGTTTTTTGTGCATGTCTTTGTATTTATGTTTTTAATGTTTTTAAATTGTCTTGTTTGTATATATACACAGTTTTTTGCTGAATTTCTGTTAATAAAAAGTATTTCTACATTCTATATGCGTTTGAGATGTTCCCCTGGTATATGGGCATGTCTTTTTCTTTTCTCTTTATACGCTCTTCGCAAGTCCTTACATTGGCTGCCCATTCATTATAGGATCCAATTCAAAGTACTTGTTCTCACCTACAAAGCTCTCCACAGTGCAGCACCCCTCTACATCTACTCCCTCATTTCTATCTATCGGCCTAACCGACTGCTGCGCTCTGCAAGCGACTTTCGACTAACCTCTGCACTAATCCGTACCTTCCACTCCCGACTCCAAGACTTCTTCCGCGCTGCGCCAATCCTCTGGAATGCTCTACCCCAAGAAATTAGGACCATCCACAATTTGTATAGTTTCAGGCGCTCCCTCAAAACACATTTGTTCAGAGCGGCCTATCACGTTCACTAATCAGTCATTCTAGGTGTAAGTTTGCGTGTGTAGCCCATTCACTATCTCCATCCCTCACTCCCTCAAGATGGCTGGACAATCATTGTAAATACACCATTGTATATACACACCTGTACTTTGTATCTCCCCCACCTCATTGTAGATTGTAAGCTGTCTCGAGCAGGGTTGTCTTATTTTGCTTTAATTATTGTATTGTTAGCGTTATTACTTATGACTTGCGTTTTGAAACTGTTAAAATGTAAAGCGCTGCGGAATATTCTGGCACTATATAAATAAAGATTATTATTATTATTATTATGAGGGCAGGATGGGAGAACATATGGCTGAAGCCTGGAATGAGACATACGGGGACCATGATTGGTGATATTATTACAAAAGGGGCTAATTAAGGGATATTATTACTGCAGTAATGTATTTATTTTATTTTTTGAGGATACTGTTTTAAATGGGGGAGGTGGTCCTGTTACTGTGCAGAGCGACACTGTCACTTTTTTATTCAGCTGGTGTAGTTTAGAAGTTGGTAAAAAATTAAGTAATGTGTTCTGCAAACGGTGCTCTAGATAACTGTGCTATTTCTGTAGAGACGAGTCCTGGCTGGAAGAAGTGATGGTGGTCTGTGATGGATGAAGATGAAAAGAGAAGATGAAGGACTTCACCTAGAGACATCACTGGTGAGTCAGTGTGTTACCTGTACACTGACACTATACACTGTATACTATATACAGCGGTCCTGTGTACAATATCACCAATTATCACTGTATTACCTTTACATTGACACTATATACAGAGCACCTGTGTATAATGTCATTGATCTCTTTATAACCTGTACAATATATACAGTGCTCGTGTGTCACTGTTGATCACAGTATTACCTGTAAACTGATACTGTATACAGAGCTTGGCAACAATGACATGGCAAGGAAGGACCTACCGACAATCTGCAAGGACTTTGAACAGTTGTGGAAGAAAGTATAGGAACTGGATGCATAGGTAGTTTTTTCTTCTATCCTTCCTGTAGAGGGGCATGGCACCAGGAGATGGAACAGGATCCTTGATGCGAACAACTGGCTAAGACAATTGTGCAGGCAACAAGGATTCGGGTTCCTGGACCACGGTGTGAATTACCTGTATGACGGACTCCTCGCCAGAGACGAACTATACCTCAACAAAGCTGGGAAACACACATTCGCCAGAAGACTCGCTACACTCATCATGAGGGCGTTAAACTAGAAGAAGAGGGGATGGAAAGAAAACCATTAGACTTTTAGACTTGGACATGAAGCCAGAAAATATAATGATGAAGGATATGAGGTGCAGCAAAGAAGGCCCAAGACAACATAATTGGAATGGAGGTAAGAAAATTTCTAAAACAATTGAAATGGAGGAGATTAGAGCAAAACAAAATCCTCTAAACTGCATGCTCGCAAACGCCAGAAGCCTGACAAACAAGATGGAAGAACAAGAAGCAGAAATATCTACAGGTAACTATGACAGAGTGGGAATAACCAATGAAAACTATGACTGGGCAGTTAACTGACAGGACAGGATTACAGTCTGTTTAGAAAGGATTATAAAAATTGGAGAGGAGGAGGGGTTTGTCTTTATGTAAAGTTTTGTCTAAAGTCGACTTAAGGGAGGATATTAGCGAAGGAAATGAGGATGTTGAGTCCATATGGGTCAAAATACATGGAGGGAAAAATAGTAACAAAATTCCCATTGGGGTCTGTTACAAACCCCCAAATATAACAGAAATCATGGAAAGTGTATTACTAAGGCAGATAGATGAAGCTGCAACCCATACTGAGGTCATTGTTATGGGGTACTTTAACTACCCGGATATTAACTGGGAAACAGAGACCTGTGAAACCCATAAAGGCAACAGGTTTCTGATAATAACCAAGAAAAGTTATATTTCACAATTGGTGCAGAATCCAACCAGAGGAGCAGCACTTTTAGACCTAATATTATCTAATAGACCTGACAGAATAGCAAATCTGCAGGTCATCGGGCATCTAGGAAATACGAACCACAATATTGTACAGTTTCACTTGTCTTTTGCTATGGGGACTTGTCTGGGAGTCACAAAAACACTGAACTTTAGGATGGCAAAGTTTTACCAGCTTAGAGATGCCCTTAATCTGGTTGACTGGGACAATGTCCTCAGAAATAAGAATACAGATAATAAATGGGAAATGTTTTAAAACATCCTAAACAGGCACTGTAAGAGGTTTTTACCTTGTGGGAATAAAAGTACAAGAAATAGGAAAAACCAAGTGTGGCTAAACAAAGAAGTAAGAGGGGAAATTAACAGTAAAAATAATATAGGAAAGATGTGTAAAAGAAAGCATTTAAACTACTAAAGCAGGATGGCATCGCTGAAGCTCTATAAAACTATAGGGAGAAAAAGACGTACTTTATCTAAAAAACTAATTAAAGCTGCCAAAAAGGAAACAGAGATGTACATTGCTTAGGAGAGTAAAACTAATCCCAAACTGTTCTTCAACTATATCAATAGTAAAAGAATCACAAGTGAAAGTGTAGGCCTCTTAAAAAATTGTAAAGGAAAGAATGGTTGTAGATGAGGAGGAAAAAGCTAATATATTAAACACTTTCTTCTCCACGGTATTCACGGTGGAAAATGAAATGCTAGGTGAAATGGTAAGAGACAAAGAAAACCCTATATTAAGTGTCACCAATCTAACCCAAGAAGAGGTGCGAAACAGGCTAAATAAGATTAGAATAGAAAAATCTCCGGGTCCGGATGGCATACACCCACGAGTACTAAGCGAATTAAGTAATGTAATAGACAAACCATTATTTCTTATATTTAGGGACTCTATAGCGATGGGGTCTGTTCCACAGGACTGGTGCATAGCAAATGTCGTACCAATATTCAAAAAGGGCTATAAAAGTGAAACTGGAAATTATATTCCAGTAAGTCCAACCTCTATTGTTGGTAAAATATTTGAAGGGTTTCTGAGGGATGTTATTCTGGATTATCTCAATGAGAATAACTGTTTAACTCCAAATCAGCATGGGTTTATGGGGAATCACTCCTGTCAAACCAATCTAATCAGTTTTTATGAAGAGGTAAGCTATAGATGGACCAAGGTGAGTCATTAGACATGGTATATCTTGATCTTTCCAAAGCGTTTGATACCGTGCCACACAAGAGGTTGGTACACAAAATGAGAATGCTGGGTCTGGGGGAAAATGTGTGTAAATGGGTAAGTAACTGGCTTAGTGATAGAAAGCAGAGGGTGGTTATAAATTGTCGCTGTGACCAGTGGGGTTCCGCAGGGGTCAGTGTTGGGACCTATTCTCTCCAACATATTTATTAACGATCTGGTAGAAGGTTTACACAGTAAAATATCGATATTTGCAGATGACACCAAACTATGAAAAGCAGTCAATACAAGAGAAGAGAATATTCTGCTACAGATGGATCTGGATAAGTTAGAAACTTGGGCCGAAAGGTGGCAGATGCGGTATAACAATGATAAATGTAAGGTTAGACACATGGGGAGAAGGAATCAATATCACCATTACACACTGAACGGGAAACCACTGAGTAAATCTGACATGGAGAAGGACTTGGGGATCCTAGTTAATGATAAACTTACCTGGAGCAGCCAGTGCCAGGCAGCGGCTGCCAAGGCAAACAGGATCATGGGTGCATTAAAAGAGGTCTGGATACATGAGAACATTATACTGCCTCTGTACAAATCCCTGGTTAGACCACACATGGAGTCCTATGTACAGTTTTGGTCACCGGTGCTCCGGAGGGATGTAATGAAACTAGCGCGAGTACAAAGGAGGGCAACAAAAATAATAAAGGGGATGGGGGAATTACAATACCCAGAGAGATTAGCAAAATTAGGATTATTTAGTCTGGAAAAAAGACGACTGAGGGGAGATCTAATAACCATGTATAAGTATATAAGGGGACAATACAAATATCTATTTATACAAGGATCTGTTTATACCAAGGAAGGTGACGATCACAAGGGGGCATTCTCTGCGTCTGGAGGAGAGAAGGTTTTTCCACAAACATAGAAGAGGATTCTTTACTGTTAGGGCAGTGAGAATCTGGAATTCCTTGCCTGAGGAGGTGGTGATAGCGAACTCAGTTGAGGGGTTCAAGAGAGGCCTGGATGTCTTACTAGAGCGTAACAATATTGTATCTTACAGTTATTAGGTTCTTAAGAAGGACGTAGGTCTGGGGATTTATTCTGATGGAATATAGGCTGAACTGAATGGACAAATGTCTTTTTTCAGCCTTGCTAACTATGTTACTATGTTACTATGATCTGATTCTCTTGGATGAGGAGAAAATGGAGAAAAAAAAATTCTTCTCTATTCTTTCAGTACGTGATAAGTGGACTACACTCAGATGCCATCCAATTGCAGTCCCATGGTTTCCACAAACACATTGGCTTGTATGGTTGCGTGCAATCCGAATATCAGATCAAACTAAGGCAAGCTATTTTTGCCCCGGGCTAGCTCTATCCGAGAAAAAAAATCGGACTCGTGCATGACCCCATAGCATAACATTGGTCCGAGTGCATTCTGATATTTTCCTGTATCGCCCTCGAACTGATAATTCAGTCATCTGCATGAGCCCTTAAACTGATGTTTTACTAAAAGGAGTTTCTAAGAATAACTGCTCAAACCAAACACATTCACTTTGTGCCCCCCAGACATGGCCAAATAGTTTATGCAGCTTCACGCCTACTGCAGTGCACCTTCCTTCCTGTTTTCCATCTATCCTCACCTTCGCCTGGCTCCTGTAAAACCACAGGTGTCAATTAAAGAAGGAATCAGCTGCGATAGATGGAAAACAATTGATTTCTGCACCACGGTAAGGTACCCAAATGCCTGTGCTTGGTTTGAATAGTCATTTTGTGCTGACAAAGTTCCTTTCAGTTGTTTCATTTTTTTTTATGTTTTACAGTGTCACTTTCCTGCAGACAGGAATCATTGGCAGAATACAGATGTCACAAAAGGGTAAAACTTAAATACATTTTTCCTATGTTTGTGGGCAACGTGGATTAAATAATCATATTGTCATTGCTCTTCTCTTAGCAATGCTGGCAACATGCGCGGGTAAACATAGTGCAGACAGGATTAGCCAGTATTTGTATGTTTAACACTGCAGCTATGGCACTGAGACATGAGCATAACTCCCATGAGCGATGTCAATAGGCACTTCATTTGTGGTCCGCTTATTTATAGCAATGAAACAGTTGCTATTATCCAAGCAGCACTGCCCTAAATCTATTTCTGATGGATGATGTCAGGAAAATTGTTAATTGTCAAGCATGTTGCCTTCTCAAACCTGACAGAATAATAGGAAACTCTGATTCTTTTGACACTTCTTATAAACTTGTGTAGTGATTATAGGGGTTGTCCAGTCTAAAATGACAAGTCTGCAGGCACTCCGGTGTAATCACCGGGAATGGAGGTCATATGAACTCCAGTATGGCGGTCACATGACCTCCATTTTTGGCGCTGACACTGCGCAGTGTGCGTGCTGGGAGGATTCACAAGTCTACAGTCACATAGAGTGACTACAGACTGGTCATTTTAGACTGGGCCAATTTAGACCTTTAACTGACAACTGTTAAAGAAAAAAATCAACATACATTAGTCCCAGGCCTAGAATCTAAACACAATATTAAACAAGACAGTATTACTGTGATAATATAGAAATAACATTACATATTCACAAATTACTGCATTTGCCTTTTCTTTGTTATTGTGCATTAACATCTCAGCAGCATAATTTTAACTCTATTCCTATTTTTTTCATATCATACTTTATAGACTAATCTGTTTGTACTTTACTCTGTTGTTTGGAGATGTTGGCTGTCTTCAAGGGGGTTTCCAGCCCCGAGGACCTCCATCAGTCAGATGAGTTAATAGTTCATAATAAAGAGAAACCTGTCAAGATTATACTGTATTACTAATCAAACTAGTAGTATAGTTGTAAAGTTTGGAGAACAACAATAAAATATTATGTCTGCCTTGTAGGAATATGATGTGAAATTGATGAGAACCTGAGCTTTAAAGTCCCATGCAAATTAGTATAGAAGTGCATTAGGGGTGTGTTGATGCACTCAAAGTACATGCCCACAATGTACTTCCTGGCTAATTTGCTCATGGCGTTAAAGCTCAATTTCTCAGCATTAGCACATGAAAATTCTGCAAGTGTCACTGGCTCAAGCTGCGCTAAGCGAGACCCGGTTGCTCTGATGAGCGTTGTGGTCAGTATCTGAGAATAGCAGGAACTTTACTATAGTTTAGAATTTTTCTAATAAATTGGTGAATGAGGAACTGTCTATTGTTTCTATTTCTGTCTTTTTCAGGTATCCATTTTTTGGACTACATCGGAATCGGTGGATTACGGCGGACCTGCACGGAATTTTTTTTTTAAATAAATTGGTGAGCGAGGGATAGTGTGGGGGAGTCTTTACTGAAATAAACTATTTTTTTTCTGTGTGTGTTTATTTTTTTTACTGGGTTAGTAATGGGGGTGTCTAACAGACACCTCTGCATTACAAACCACAGAGGTTGATGGCAACTTTGATTTTTGACAAAATTTTTGACACCAACTCCAACTACTTTACCCTGATTTCCACAGCACCAGGTCAAATGGGAGGAGCAGGTCAAAATGCCAGATTTGGCACATCTAATGTGATGCTCCAATTATGGGGTAGCTGCTGGCTTGTATTGTTAGGCTGGGAAGGGCCCAATAATCAGGGATGTGCGCAGCCTGATAATATGAGCCCACAGCTGTCTGCTTTACATTTGCTGGTTATCAAAAATTAGGGGGAACACATGTCTGTTTTAAAATTATTTATTTACTTAACTGGTTAAATAAGACTAAAGACCCTTTAGTGCCACATGAAAGGCACTAAAGGGTGCAAGTTTGTTATATGTAGGGTGCTTGTGACATTACAGTATATACTTACAGGTCATCTAACATTACATACAAAATTACAGTATGTAAAAGATGTTGTTAAAAACAAATTGCATACGAATGGCATTCGCATGTTATATGCATGACATATGGATGCTAGGTGAATAAAAAATGCACACTCGCATTGCACTCTCATGACATACACATGTCACTCGTCCTACTTTTCTGGATCAACATTGGAGCATTTTTTTTACATAGATGTGAGTTTGATTAATAATATAATTCTAACATGTTCTACTTAAGCAAGGTGAGCAGAGCTAAAATATGTCATTATGCAAACCAAGGTAGGATGAGGGGGAGGCAGGGTAGGTACCTGCCTAGGGCACCACCTCCTCGTACCCGAGGGGAACAGTGTCAGTCACTGACACCACTCAACCCCTCTATCTGCCTGCACCCCAGCCGTCATTATCCCCTGGTATTCAATTGTATTTGTAACTGTCAGACGTGACTACAATTGCTGAGTGCGCCACTCGGGACAGGAGCAGAGGAGCTGTCATCTCACCTGCTCTGCTAGGCTCTCCAGCAAGATGCAGGCCACCTTGTTGGAGAAGGTGCATGAAATGAGGGGATGTGCATTTGAACAATTAAATGAAGGGCTGTGAAAGGGGGACATGAGTATATGAGGATCTCTGGTGACCATATTGTATATGGGGCTGTGGAGGTCACCATACTGGGGGTGGCGGTGACCATACTGGATAGGGGGCTGTGGTAAATATCACATTGGTTTACTGTTTGGAATGTTGTTTCTGGGTCATAAAACTGTATGAGGTGCTGTGGGGGCCATAATAGTATACATAGAGGCTGTTTTGGATAACATACTATTTATTGAGGTCTGTGGTGGACATCATACTATAAATTGGTGGCTGTGTTGTGACGATACTACATATTGAAGGGTTGTTGTGGAAATCATACCGTATGGTCGACTGTGGTGAACATCACACTATGTAGGGGGACAGTGTGAGGAGTGGTCACTGTTTAAAGAGGGAAGCATGGTGGGCAATATGAGGGCATAGTGTGAGCAGGGGGCGCAGAATTGAAATCGAGAGGGCACAGTGTGAAATTAAGGCACAATATGGAGAGGGATTAGCATGGCGGGGGGGCCAGTGTGGAGTTTTAGTAAGTGTAATAGAAAATTTAGAGAGGGGACAGCCATTGCTTAGACCATATTTCATAAGAGTGCACAGTGTGGCGGATATACAGTAGCTGATGCTGTTAGACAGTTTAGAAGTCATATACCACAGGAGGATTATTTAGGCTATAATATGAAAAGATATTTTTATCCAGAGGGTATTTTAATGACACTGTTATTTTTAAGGGCACTGCGGCAGGATGTGCTGCAAAAGACCGGAGAAGAGGGAGGTCTGCAAAGAAGGAGGCAACTCCAGAGAAGATGTCATCTATAAGGTTCATAGATGTAAATGTTTATTTGTGATACTGACTAATTCTCATCAGTACTGTGGTTTCTATATTGCCCGCAGTCTGATGATCGCTGTTAATAACAACTTCCAGTATCTCCTTAGCATTGTTAAGGACATACTGGGAGTTGTAGTGTTGTAGGTTCATGTTCAGTTGTTTATGGAAATGACTTGATATTGATATTACAATTGACCGTTGTACTAAGCTGGGTTCTTGTATTCAAGTTCTGGTCATGTATTCATGTACTTATGGTGGTTCTGGTGATGTATTCATGTACTTATGGAGGTTACAGTGATGTATTAGTTTACTGATGGTTTCTGTCGTGTAGTTTTGGAAACACGGGGGGTCAGCGGGCGCCCTGGTTTGCTAGCCAAAACCACATGTTCTCCTTTCACTGTGGGCTTAATACTACTCAGACAATACAGGGTGAGGGTAAAACAGTGTGGCAATACTTTATTGAATCACAAAACAGGCAAATAACACATAAAACAGTCCCAGCAAAATACCCAAGATGAAGCAAAATTAGAGTTTCACCCTTCTGCTGACTCAACAGTATAAGAGCATCTGTGACTTCAGAGCTTCCAGGGATGACTAACAACAAGTTTAGGAAGATAACAGTCCATTCAGGTACAAGGTCAGTTCACCGGAAGGTCACAAACTGGCTTCAGCTTCCATGGCCGACTACCCCACCTATGGCACGCACATAGAGAAGGCAATGACAAGCTTAGTAAGATGATAGTCCATTGAGGTACATGGCCATTTGATGAGAGGGACACAACCTGGCTACTCCGAACATCTCCATGGAGCCAGGCGATTGGCGAGTCCCAGTCCTTGCCCCCACAAATGTATAAAGGGCATAGGCGACTGGTGGGTCGAAATTCTGACTACCCCAAACGTATCCATGGATTCGCAATGGTCATTGGAGCAGATCTGTATTCTTCCAGCCGGGGCCGTGGTACCCTAAGCTGGCATCCTGTAGAATTACAAATCTGGGTCCAATTCACATCGTTTGATTATGCAATCTATTTGCATAGTTTTCCTCCACAGTTTTTCTAGTCAACAAACTAGCTGGCCTGGACAATGTGTAATCAGCATATCAGTAAATATCAGTAAACATTGTTGAATGACCATGCATAACTGTCTTGCAAAGATAGCAGACAATAAGTTGTAGAAGCTGATATAAGATGCAAAACATTATCCATTCATCCATTTAGAAATATCAATTTAACTTAAAAGAAGAGTCAACATTTCAGAATCTTAACTATCAAGAAGGAAGCACAAAAATTCAAAAGTCAACGTATAGATAGCAGTCTGATCCTTCTGGCTTGCTGAAAATAGACATTTAGTTAATTAAGATAAAATGCTGTGTTATCACAGTAGTCAAATATTGATGGTGGATCTGTTGATGTATCATGTAAAGATGGTGATTCTGGTGATGTATTCATGTACTGATGGTGGTTCATGTGACGCATTCATGTACCGATGGTGGGTCTCATA
>VIAB01044797.1:4226-14977 GCA_009801035.1 Oophaga pumilio
TTTTTTCCTTCCACATTGCTTCAGCTCCTGTGAAGCATCTGGGGTTCTAGGGTTAATAAACTTCTCGAATGTTGTTTTGATCAGCTTGAGGGGTGCAGTTTTTAGAATGGTGTCACTTTTAGGTATTTTCAGCCATATAGACCCCCCAAACTGACTTCAAATGTTAGTTGGTCCCTAAAAAAAATGGTTTTGTAAATTTTGTTGTACAAATGAGAAATCGCTGGTCAACTTTTAACCCTTATAACTTCCTAACTAAAAAAAATATTGTTTCCAAAATTGTGCTGATGTAAAGTAGACATGTGGGAAATGTTATTTATTAACTATTTTGTGTCCCATAATTCTCTGGTTTAACAGAATAAAAATTCAAAATTTGAAAATTGCAAAATTTTCGCCAAATTTCCGATTTTTTTCACAAATAATCGCAAAAAAATATTGACTTAAATTTACCACTAACATTGAAGCCCAATATGTCACGAAAAATCATTCTCAGAATCGCTAGGATCCGTTGAAACGTTCCTGAGTTATTACCTCATAAAGGGACACTGGTCAGAATTGCAAAAAATGGCCAGGTCATTAAGGTCAAAATAGGCTGGGTCATGAAGGGGTTAATGAATAATAATTGTCTTCGATGTACTGTAAATATAGATGTGACATCCTCTGGTTTAAAGTGGTTGTCCACTCCCTTGTTACCAACTAAAATGACCATAAAAGCATACATATACTTGCCTCCTGAATTTGCACCACTCAGCTGTGTGTTTCCCAGCTTTCATGTGACATTGTAATATCGTGTTCCCTGCAGCCAATCTTTGATTAGCTACAGCCTGTTAGTATTCCATCAGTGCAAATGTCCTCATCTGAGGTAGTTGCATGATTCAACAGCGTCACCGGTAGACACTGGATTGAGAGCTAAATACAGTTAGGTCCGGAAATATTTGGACAGTGGCCGAATCTTTGTGATTTGGGCTCTGCATGGCACTATTTTTTATGTAAAATGAAACAACTGAGACTCAATTGCAGTGTAGACTTTCAATTTAATACTTTTTATAGAGAATAATTTTCAGGTAATGACTGCCTGAAGTTTGGAAGCTGTGGATGTCACCAAACGCTGGGTTTACTCATTTGTGATGCTTTGCCAGAACTTTACTGCAGCTGAGTTCAGCTGTTGTTGTTGTTTTTATTTTAAGTAAAATAAATCCCTTGTCCATTGCAGCTGTGTGTCAGCTGTATATACCGATACCCTTTACAGAAGAGGGTATCTAGAGCCCACAGCACGCTAGTGCCATAAATGTGTGCTTCCAGGGCCTGACTTGATAAAGGATAACTTTCCTGATCATTTGGGACCCCAACTGATCCCAAGTAGCGGTGCTTTGGAGAGCCTCACTTCTTGGAATCTGTGGGGGTTCCAGTGCCAAAACTCCCAGTAATCAGGAAGTTATCCCTAATCACACTAGGCTTTTTTTCTGTAGCAAAACCTGATCTCTTGGCAGGAAGAAAGCATGTTTTCCTTAGTTTTTCTTGCATTTTTTGAGGCACTTCACACAGGATGGACACGCACATTGTTCGGGCCGCCACTTACTCTCACACAATGAAGAACATAGTTATATTCACCTGAAACCGCACTTCTTATTTTATGAAGCTTGAGGTTTGTAGGAAAAGTCCATGCTGCTCGCTTGGCAGTGCAGTCCATCTCTTTTAAGTCCTGTTTGTAATGCACAGGTCAGTCTTTTTAGAGCATGTACAGTGCAAACTGCAGGCAAATTAATAATAAAAAAGCATGCAGTGTTTGTTTCTTTTTTTTCTGCTGGCTTCTACGAATGGCAGAAAACACCTGTAAGCGGGAATGGTGTGAGCAGGAGCATGTGGCCCACCATGGGTTCAAGAAGGGTTACAGCGGGAATCTTCCCATTCAGGCAAATGGCCAGTCCGGGCCTGTACCTTGCTACCCACTTTCAGCACTGTAAAAGTGTGACTCGGTGGAAGGGTATACATCTAGATTGCTAGTTACTATTTTAATCCATGGACATTTCCTATCTTCATATTACAGGACGGAGGCGGAAATCCTCACCAAAACCCCTAGTGCTGAGTGAAGCCAAGAAGCAGCTTATGATATTCAGACTACCTCAAGTCTTGCGGCTGCACCTTAAGCGCTTTAGGTAAGCTCAGCCTCATAGTAAATATCTTTGTTTTATTCAAATAGCAAGATTTACTCTGAAGAGAGGAACAGCAGCAGCAAAGTGTCAAGTATCTCTTATTTGGACTGTGATTAGCCAACAGTAAACAAGTTCACTATTGTAAGTACCATTGGTTCACTTAGACATCTTAAAGGGTTGGCCAGGACTTTTTAATATTTTTCCGTATGGGGCTAACAACTAACGGGCATGTAGTTACTAACGACCTGCCTGTTCTGTCCGGCAATGATCCCTGTTGGCTTATAGCGGTCACAGACCGTTCCTGACGGTGATTCTGCGACTTCAGCTGACATGTTAACAGAGCAGCATCTTCTCTTCCGCTCTTCTCTGTTGATGGGGCATCTTTGCCAATGTCCTGCTGACTGACAAGCTAGCTCCCTGCTTCCTCACTGCGGGGAGTCTTGTCAGTTGGCAAGACATCTCCAGTTGCTCCCTGTCAATGGAGCACAGAAGAAAAAACACTGCTCTGACAATGAGGGGTGAAATGAAGCCGCAAAATCGCCAGCAGAGATTGTCCCTGTGCAGAACAACTTAGTGCCGTACGCAAAAATAACAGGCAGATAGTTTCTAAGAACTATTAAGTCTCGGACAACCTTTAAGTTCACTTTCCTTGAGTTGGCCATACACATAAGATGGCTATGAGCAGAACACTCTTCCTACATAAAAACATCACTTAGCTGAACAGAAAGATAAATTTTACCCAAGGCAGAGGGGAAAAAAAACGCAGACTACTCTCCGCAGCCCCTCTGGCCTTTAACAATTCTTATAGGAAGTTAGGCAGACTTCCTACATTACAACAGATAAAGGAGGGATGATTTGAAAATGGAGGCAGTGGTCCTGGCTCAAGGAGTGGTTTTTAATACATGCATGAGTTCCTAGTTTTAGTCCTTAGGAGCAGGTATTGATGCCCAAAAAAGGGATTAAAAGAAAGAATGTTCGTTTCAGCAGCGCTTTCCTTGCTATCTGGCTTTAATGACTCTCTCATTTTATGAATTAAAATTTCTATGTATCTATAAATGCGTGTGCATAAGTATAGTAATGGTATGAATTGTATTTTCTTGAGTACAGGTGGTCTGGCCGAAATCACCGTGAGAAAATCGGAGTCCATGTGTTCTTTGACCAAGTGTTGAACATGGAGCCTTATTGTAGAGGTTCATTGTCTCCCTCTGATCCTGGGACATATCTTTATGACCTCTCTGCAGTAGTAATGCATCATGGTAAAGGGTTTGGTTCTGGACACTATACTGCATACTGCTACAACACAGAGGGCGGTAAGTTCTTTTTTTTTCTTTTTAAATGGACAAATGGTATAGTTTTATATTTATTTCTCTACTCATTAGTCTTATTTCCATTTCAGGTTTTTGGGTTCATTGCAATGATTCCAAACTGAACATGTGCTCTGTTGCAGAAGTGTGCAGGACACAAGCCTACATCCTCTTTTACACTCAGCGGAGTAATCCACAGAATAGTGTGCAAAGCAGCAACACACCAAGTGATCCAGGGATTCCTGATCTTCTCTTATCACCTCCCGCTCCGCTCAGTCCCCAGGAACCCGGCAGGCGAATAACTATACCCTGACACCACTAGCACCGGAGCGTTTCTGAACTTTTTATTTTTGTTTTTTAATTTTTGGGCAGTGGGGTGTTTTTAAATCTGTAGACTGTTTCTTAGGTGTGTTCTTTCTTTTTTTTGTTTTTTTTTGTTTTTTTTATTCATCTTGTCAGTGTAGCAACAGAAAACTGGAAATGTGACCACTCTACCCTTAATACAGGAACCCAGCAAGTAGGAGGGGAAATTTCCTATGTTTATCTGTGTAAGGGAAGTATATTTCTCAATATAATAATTGACCAAGTTTAATACGGAAAATTTAACATTAAACTTTTTTTTGCATTTAATTTTTTTTCTCTTTATGAATAGAAGATGCAGAGAAATCGAGAGTGTGGCCTCTTGCAAATTTAGTGAAGAGGATGTTATGTTGGCTTTTAAATTGCATATTGTTCCATGGCAAATCTCATTCAATGCAATCATTATCCACTACAATTTTATTTTTCTCCATGCTGGCACCTATTTTTTTTGTTCTGTTGAATTGGTTTTCTATTTGCAAAAAAATTACTAAAAGATGTATATTTTTTTCTTTTCATTATGCTGTAAAGATTTGTGTAGTCCACACAAGAAATAGAGGAATTGTCACCAGGTCAAAATTGGCCAGTTTTTGTTCTGTGATTGTAATCCGCCTTTTATTGTTAAATCCGATATGCGGTCCCAGAGATATGGACCTTTTTATTTAGTGCTAATGTTTACGGTTTTTACAAGAGGGTGTTTCTCAGCGTAATTATGCAGAGAAGCCTAAAGACACGCCCCCAGGGAACTCTGGAGCCACGCCCCTTTTATTAGGAGCAAAATCTGGCCTCTTTTAACCTGATGACAGGTCTTCTTTCAAGGCCATTTCTTTATTCTTATGTCAGTACATCAAAGATTATCGTTGGTAGCTCATTTTCATAATGTTCAATCGAGTTTAGACTAGTTAGACCAGTTTATATTTTCTTTAGTTATCTTAAGTATCGGTTATGGATTATGTTCAAACGGGTTGCTTTCACACAAGATTTTTTTGGGCAGAAAATTCATTGCACATAACAGTAGCAGATTTTATGAACGGTCATCAACATGGTGTGAATTTGACTCCTGCAGCACATCAATTTTTCCTACAGCCTTTCACTATTCCACTATTTTCTTTGTATAGGGTTAAATCTGCAGTCAAATTTGCACTCTTTCATAATGATTTTACCGCTGCAAATATATATAAACCTTTTTTTTTTATTATTTAGATTTAAAGACTGTTGTGGTTATGTTTTTATACATTTTCTTAATTACAAGTAGATTAGTGGGGGTCCAAGTCCTAAGACCCCCACCGACTTCTTGAAAATCTCCTGAGAGAAAAAACAAAATCCCACAGTTCCTGCCTTAGGGCTCATACTCACTTGCTGGAAAAAAATCGGTCAGTTTTCAGGATGGTCCGATTATGTGCAATTGACATGCGATTTGCATGCAATGTTTTATAGCACCATCTATTGCATTAGCGATTATCATGGCAAAATCGCATCAAATCGCAGCATGTTGCGATTTTTTTCTCACACCGATTTCGGCTGAGAAAAAAATCGCAAATGAGATGTCACCTATTGAACAACATTGGTCCGATTTGAATCCGATTTTTTATCGGCTGAAAATCATCTGTTTTCGGCTCAAGTGAGTATGTACCCTTAGAATGGAATACAGATATGGTAGAAAACAAATTATTTTGATTGCACCTGCACTTGAAGTGGTTGTCCGGCCATAGGCTACTAATCTGCAGTCACTCTTTGAGCGAGACCGCCCAATCTAGTCGCATCTGACCACATGTATGCAAATCACATACTTGAGGTCATGCACCTGCCGCTGGCATCGGAGGATCCTCCCAGCGTGCAGTGCGCTCACATAGTGACTGCACACTTGTAGCCTAAGGCCGAACAGCCTCTTTAATTTTGTGTGTGTGCAGTGGCGGCCCACCACTAATCTACTTGCATTTAAAAGACCAATGACCTATATAAAAAAATAGCAAAAGTTTAGTTACTGTTTAAGGTGTACTTCTAAACGATATCCTATTGTTGAGTACTCGCTGTCATCTCTTATGTTGCGATGCCGATGGTTAGCAGTGTCCTCCTTTCTTGAATTTCAGCTGCACACTTTAGCTTCTGATTTCTAATCGTATATTCTCCTGCAGCAGATTGGTTACTAAAATACATGTGCCTAAAAATTGGTTCCATTTATTATAATGGGTTGTTTTGTTGCCGTTTTTGTACCCCCTTTTATATAACGAAGACTGCAGTAGAAATTTCTGCAACAAATTTGCTGCTTGTGAATATGTGTTGAAATTCTTTAATTTTGCACATGTAAAGCGAATTTCCAAGCACTATTACAACAGTGTTGTTTGGGATTGGGGCAGCTGTCGGGTAACAAGAACGAAGAGTCAAAGTTTCTCCTTCTTCAGTGTTACCTGACCACTGCAGACTTCAGTCGTCCTGTGGCATCAGAGTGGCCCAGTCATCGAATCCGCAGCCGGGGTATACCTCCCGAACAGCCTCTGGATCTGCAGGCATGACCGAAGCAGAGTATGCGTTGGATTGGTTAAAAACCTGTTGTTTTTTTAACCCTTTTAAGATCTCCCTGGCGTCCCTATCCAGGAGAGCAGGGAAAGAAAGGAAATCTCCAGCGTGACACAAGTTGTGGATTACAAATTTCACATTTATTTCTGCATTAAAAGAATGGCAGTGCTTCCATCATGAGAACGAACCTATGCATTTCAGCTACAAAGTCTTAATCACTGGTCAAGTATTGCTGAAAATACCATCATTAAATAGTGGATGTTGAAAATCACGTCTGGTTAACAGCCAAGGGGAGGAAAGTGCACCTGATGACAAACACGTAATACAAACAAGTGTTATAAACTTGCAGTTCATGAAGCTTATTATGTTAGAACTCTGACCAGCTTGTACTTTTAAGCCCATGTTCGCATTAAACACATCTTGAATGATCACAAACAAAAAAACAAAAACTTTCAGTGTAAGCCAGGTTTTTGTAAATTGGTATGTTTCAAAAAAGTCTGAGAGATATTAAGGAGCCTGTAGCTAGAGCCCTTTTGGCCACAAAACGTATATCTGTATTATTAACTATGTTCAATAATTAACCAGACGTGTGATTTTCAACATCCACTATTTAATGATGGTATTTTCAGCAGTACTTGAATCGTGATTAAGGCTTTTTAGCTGAAACGCGTAGGTTTGTTCTCATGATGGAGGCACCACCACTTTTTAATGCAGAAATAAATGTGACGTTTTAAATCCACAACTTGTCATTGCTGAAGGATTTCCTTTCTTTCCCTGCTTCTTACTACTCCTGAACCTGGGCGGCTCCGTGCGGTGTATACATTGTGGCCATCACTGCAGTCTTGTTGGTGAGCTGACTCTCCCCTCTTCCCATATGTTGTCTATCCAGTAAAGGGTCTCTGATTACAGTAGAAGCCATACAGTAAGGGCCCCATCTCACATAGCGAGATCGCTGCTAAACAGCGATCTCCGCAGCGATCTCGCTTTGTCTGACACGTACCAGCGATCAGGCCCCTGCTGTGAATCGCTGGTCATGTCAGAAATGCCAGGACTTTTTTTTGATAGCTGGTCTCCCGCTGGCCAGCACGCATCACTGCGTGTGGCAGGCAGGAAACCAGCGATCAGCTGGTAACCAAGGTACACATGTGTACGTTGGATACCAGCGCGCTGCTGCAGGGGAGGGGAGCTGGTAACCAAGGTACACATCGGGTTTCCAGGCACCGCGCAGCGCCTGGAAACCCGATGTGTACCTTGGTTATCAGCTCCCTGCATCAGCGGGCTAGTATCCAACGTACACTGCGGGTAACTAGGCGACGTTACCCGCAGTGTCACTGTCCTGATCGCTGCCTGAGCTGCCTGTTTGGCAGCTCAGCAGCGATCATATAGCGACACACCAGCATTCCTGACAAGTTCATATCGTTGTCGGGATCGCTGGTGCTTCGCTATGTGAGACCCAAGGCTGGATAAGATGCCTAGGAGATGGCGCACAAGGCTTGTCTGCTGTTGGAGCTTCATATTCAGTGACGGGTGTACGGAGGTCTGTGCTGCTGGAGCACAAAAAGGACAAGGACTTTGCTAATCACCTGCATTGCAAAATAAAAGCTGAAATATAAATCTGATTAATATATAAATAACCCTAGGCAAAATTAACAAAATACCAAATTTTATTGAATTGGATAAGTGCACAAAAATGCATAATGTTTGGAATTTAGAAAAGCTTTATCCAAACAAAACGGAAGTCCTAGTTATTCTGGACAGTTGAACAGATCTGTTCTCTCCATATTATACTCTTTGGATAATACCAGCAAGAGAAAAAAAATTCCTACAACTGGTCATTATTACAAAGAGAAATGGCTTCTTGTACAGAGTGGATCAGCTCCATATCTGGCCTGTAATCCCTGAGCGTCTACAAGCACTAGCACTTCCCCACTTGGTCTGAACAATGGACAGTCCATAACGCATTGACTGCAGGTTTTCAATTAGAATTTTTTTTTGGGCTGGGATACTTTTGATTGCTATAAAATATGTAATTTTTCAAGTAGCGTCAAGAATTGTCCATGGATTCCACCTACATGAACTATTATCACTGGATGCTGTGTTCTCCAAGGACATTCCAAGCTTTTTTTTTTTCTTTTACACCACAATGTCACAATTCTGTTTAAATACTATTACTTCTTGCCTGATGTGGCCTACAAACATTCAGTCCCCTCTTTAGGACAATGTACGTGGGAGTATCAGTTTTCTTCCTAAAGATAGTAGTCTTGAATCTTCCTTTTTTTTTTCTTTTTAGTAATTTTGTATGTCGAAGAAATGTAGAAGACGAGCAATCTCCAGTTTTCTTTCTTATGCTTATTGATGGTGGTTAATCCCTTTTTTAACAAAGGAGTGTTTTGGGGTTTTGTTCTCCCTGTTGCTGCTCTCTTTACCTGACAAACTTAGGAGACTGTGCAAAACCAGGTCCAATACGTGCTGGCACAAACTGTATTCATTTTTATTTTGTACAATATTGACCCAACTCCTAAAGGTTAATAAATACTCAGTCTGATAAGTTTGGTTAACATTTTGTACATGTTTTCCTTTTTATTCCTTTATTTCATTTAATTCAAGTGTCTCATCTGTTTCTGAGTCCACTGACCTGACCTGTTTATCTTCCTATACTTGTAAAAAAAAAAGTACAAAGGGTTTGTGCTCCAGTTATCTTTTAAATGCCTTTTTTATATTATTGATTGCACAATAAAAATTACCTGGCAGTAGGAGTACAATGTTTGGGACATGTATAGTTTTACTATTTTAGTGGCTTAAAAAAATTTGTAAAAAAACAAAAAAAAAAATAAAAAGTTTGGTTTGTGTTGCTTTTTTCAAAGACCATAACTTTTTTTTAGTTTTATTTTGCTGGACCTACAAGGGCTTGTTTTTTGGGATTTTTTTTGTTTTTTTTCTTGCCAAGCTATAATTGTTAATGGTACCATTATTGGATAAGACCTTTTGATAATTTACTGCAATTTTTTGTGGGAGATGTGGCAACCAAAAAAACATCAGGGTTTTTTTATTTTGATATGTTAAATTTTGTAAAGAGAAAAATGAGTTAATTTTAAGGTTTTCACAGACAGCTGTTACAAATACATTAGTAATAAAAGGGGGTTATGCATAACTGGGTAATAGGGTGATTTGAAGAAAGCAAATAAAAATTGACAAATCTGAATAGAATTAAAAAAATATCCAACAGTACAAAAAAAATACAATCTATTTTTCTCATGCATAAAAAGAAATTGGTATACCTCATATTAACAATGGTTTAGATCAGTTGACCATATACAGTGGCTTGCAAAAGTATTTACCCTCTTGGCATTTTCTGTGCTTTGCTACCTCACAACCGGGAATTTCACTGGGCTTTTTGAGGGTTTGCATCAGTTCATGCAAAGAACATCCCTACAACTGTGAACATTTGGTTCTATTTTTATTGTTTAGCAAACAACAAATAGGATATAATAAAAAAAACTTCAGTGTGCATAACTGTACAACCCACTAATGTTAGTACTTTGTAACGCCTCCTTTTGCTGCAATTAGAGCTGCAAGACACTTTGGATAAGTCTGTGAGCTTTCTACATCTTGAGATTTTTACCCATGCCTCAAGGTAAAACTGCTCCAGCTCCTTCAAGTTAGATGGTTTCCTCTGGTGAACAGCAATCAAGTCTGACCAGAGATTCTCAATTTGATTAAGGCCTGTGCTTTGAATAGGCCACTCCAAAACATTTACACGCTTCCCCTTAAATCACTCGAGTGTTGCTTTAGCAGTATACTTTGGGTCGTTGTCTACTTGGAAGGTGAACCTCGGTCCCAGTCTCATATCACTGACAAACTGAAACCAGTTTTACTCAAGAATATCCCTGTATTTCGCACCATCCATCTTCCCCTTGACACGGACAATTTTCCCTAACCTTGCAACCGGAAAACATCCCCACAGCATGATTCTGCCAACCACCATGTTTCACTATGGGGATGATGTTATTGAGGTAATGAGCTGTGTTGGTTTTTTACCACATATTGGTGGCTGTTGTATATAGCGAGAGAAGTAATAGATAGCAGTCTCCCTCCACTGTCTATGCCACTACATACAGGGTTACCTTTGCTCTCTGTTGCCTCTCTGATTAATACCCTCCGTGCCTGGGCTGACAGTTATGGTAGGCGGCCCTCTCTTGCAGGTTTGTTGTGGTACCATGTTCTTTCTATTTGATGATCATGAATTTGATGGTGCTCCGGGGTATCATCAGAGATTGAGATATATTTTTTTTTAGAACACAACCCTGACTTTTACTTCTCAACAACTTTGTCCCTGACTTGTTTGGAGATCTTCATGGTGTTGTTTGGTTAGTGGTGCATCTTGCTTAACCCCTTAACGACCGCCGATACGCCTTTTAACGGC
>VIAB01044810.1:8973-19298 GCA_009801035.1 Oophaga pumilio
CATTAAGCTGCAAAATGGCTCTGTCACTAAGGGGTTAAAATAATGGGATAATTTGCATATGGCTTCCATTTTGTTGTGGCTTATTTGAGCCATACACGTCTCTTCATGCGATACATTCTGCTGAATTTTAATTGTATTTTAAATTTATGTACTTAATAAAATTTAAATTTTATGGATCGCTTTATTTTCCCTTATTTTTATCAATAATAAGGGATTTGTATTATAGTTTGAGGTGAAGTGCCATTGTTTATGTTTTTTTTTTGGACAAATATTTATTTTAGACTAGATGATGGTGTAGTTTTTAGTGTGCTGCATTAATCAAGTGTTATTCCTGTCTGTGACACCTTTTTCATGTCTTCTGTGCCTGCTGTTGCTGTAGTGTGTGTGACAAAAATTATTGGAAAATGTGGAGACTTCAAGTTGGGTCTCCACCTGGTGGTTTACCTGTAGTGTATTCCTCACCACCTGTAGTATATTCCTCACCAATCGTTATACCGATGTCTCTACCTTGTGCCAGTCATTACACTGGTTACCCATCCACTACAGAATCCAGTACAAACTTATTACCCTCACTCACAAAACACTCCATGGCTCAGCACATCTCCTCCCTTGTATTAGCCTACCATCCCACCCGTGCCCTCCATTCTGCTAATGACCTGAGGTTAGCATCCTCAATAATCAGAACCTCCCACTCCCGTCTCCAAGACTTTTCATGTGCTGCGCCAATTCTTTGGAATGCACTACCCAGGTTAATACAATTAATCCCCAATCCCCACAGTTTTAAGTGTGCCCTAAAAACGCACTTGTTCAGACTGGCATACCGCCTCAACGCATTAACCTAACTATCCCTGTTGGCCCATTCAAAAAAATTTTCTACCATAATCAGGTACCTTGTGTTATGTTTTCACCCTCCTTATGTATTTACTAGCCCTCTGTGTCTGTACTGTTACATACTTTGGCTGTTAACTGGTTCATGCAGAATTACATGAACACCCGATTCTTACACTATGGCTGGTCCGAACAATGAAAGCAATTGTTACCATCCACCTTTTGTGTCTCCCCCTTTTCCTCATAGATTGTAAGCTTGCGAGCAGGGCACTCATTCCTCTTGGTATCTACTTTGATCTGTGTTTATTGTTATGCTGTAATGTCTATTGTCTGTACAAGTCCCCTCTATAATGTAAAGTGCTGCGGAATATGTTGGCACTATAGAAATAAAATTATTATTATTAGTAGTAGAAGGGGTGTCAGTGTCCTATTATATTATTTCTACACTGGAGAAGTTGAGGACACTTTAGTGCTGCATCCAGCTGCATCCAGCAGCCGTGGCAAGGTGCTTGAGCGCCGCCGGACTCACTTATGCATACAAGCACATCCTGCAGCAGCGTTTGTCCTTCACACATACCCTGCAGCATTTATCCTGCTCAGACAACAAGCACTCTTTCTACATGCCACAGCATTAGGCAATTGCTTACAGGGGCATTGATTTTGTTGCCCCAACGTGTGCCTTTATTTTTGCTATACCTACTACTAAGTACCCCATGATTAAGATCCGGGATGATCGAAACGTCGGGTATCTGTAATTGTATGGGTATTCATATAAAAAAAGTGTATCTGCAATTTGTTTATGATCGTGGCACACTTTCTTTCCTTTTGTGGGCACAAGAATAAAAATACTAATTTTTGCCTCTAATTCAGTTTTTTTGTGTGTGCGGTGAATCCGATTTCTCCAACTTTAGTGCTGTGTGGCAATAATTTTTTTTAATTGTGGAGACTCCAAGTTTGGTCTCCATCTGATGGGATGCCTGTAGTGGAAGGGGCGTCAGAGCCCCATTATATTATTTCTACTATTGGGATATTCATGATATTTTTTCGTGGTTTGTAACAATATTTTTTTGTAATGTGGAGACTCCAAATTGGGTTTCATCTGGTGAGTTGTCTGTAGTGTAGGGGTGTCAGAACACCATTATACTATTTTTACTGTGGGGAAATTGATGCCACTTTAGTGGTATGTGGCAAGTATTTTTGAAATGTGGAGACTCCAAGTTGAGTCTCCATTTGGTTGGTTGGTTGCATGCAGTGGAAAGGGTGTCAGAACCTAATTATACTATTTCTACTCTGGGGAAATTTATGCCACTTTAGTTGTGTGTGGCAAACTTTTTTTTTTGAAATGTGGAGACTACAAGTTGGGTCTCCTTCATGTGTGTTGCCTGTAGCAGTAGGGTTCCCAGATTAGCACTTACATTCAATCAACTACCTGTATTCCTATCCTTAATTTTTTCTAACATTAGTGGTTTACCAAGCTGATATTTCTGCCACCTCAGTGTGACTCAGCAAAAAAACAGTTTGAGCTGGTGCATGAGGTATCGGTGCTCCCTGCACGGGAGACTCACACGGGCCCCTCACCCACCTTGTCTTAATTTAAATTTAAATTCGCAGCTCTAAATGCTGGCCCAGACCCTGATACCTTAGGCATGGCCCATGGCAGACTGCTGCTGTGCCATTATATAATTTCTACTATGGGTCAATTGATGCCACTTTTCCTAGTATCTCCAAGTTGAATCTCTTTCATGTGTGTTGCCTGAATTTTGCAGGGCTCTCAGAGAACCAGGCCTACACCTGTTACTGATCAATGTTTACTGCACAATTATACTATTTGTTCTCTGGTTCAATTGATGCCACTTTTCCTGGTTTCTGCCCTTAATTCTTGTAAATGTTTGGACTCCAAGTTGGGTCTCCTTCATGTGTGTTGGACTCTCAGAGCACCAGGCTTACACTTGTTACTGATCAATGTTTAAGCTGGAAATGCTGGTCCAAGGCTTGTCTCAGGCCCTGACCCATCAATCCATCCTGCGCAAGTATACTATTTGTACTCTAGGTCAATTTAAGCCATTTTTGCTGATGTCTGCTGCTAATTTGAGCTGTTTTGACAGCTTTTTAGCCCTCTCCTAAAGGTGTTGTCTATGCGTTTGGTTTTGCCTCCCATTGAATTCAATGGGGTCTTGTATGTTCGACCGACATGTTCTGCGAACATCGGGACGTTTGCCGTACTGAACCTTGAAAGGTTCGCTTATATCTAATCATGGGCGCACAGACATGTTGATAAAACTCTGATGATACTTTGAACAAAAACACTGATAAAAACTTGATCAGATTTTTGAGTATGTGTAAAATCACTGATGTTTGATGTCCCAGTCTTGTTGATAGGATGCTAATACTGCAGCCAAATGAAAATAATCAGCAGAGTGGCTTGGCTTGTGCAGAAAGAGATTTAACAGTTAAATTATGCTTCTCTAGTATTTTACACAATTTTTTCCCATTGGCCCATATTTTTCTTGATTATGGACAACTTCTATAATTTCCCAGGTAGATTTCTGAAAATGTTATGTGGCCAGTAGAAATATAGATAAACATTGATTAAATATCCTGCACATTTCTAATCTTCATGTATACTACCATGTAACTAGAATTAATTTCATCCCATCTAGATTTAATTTGTTTGGGAAACATAAACTCTTTGTATAAGAAAAAAGATGCAAAAATACAACCCAATTAGCTTTTGAAATTGGCTTATTTTTATTGCATTGAAAAAACAATAGCGAGCTGAAGGAAGTAAAGTTTGTTGTTAAACTTAAACAACCTGGTGTAATTACAAATAAATTAATCTTCTTTATGAGTCAGAGATTTGGAATAAATATGCAATTGATTTTTAAGTTGAAAATTAGGTCAATCAGTAAAGGTGAATAATTTTTGCTCTTTATATATATTTATTATAAGTAAAATACTTTTCTCTGTAATATATATAATACATATGTGGATTAGATAGCAAATTAAGTTTGCTTTATGCAGGTTAAACATACAAGTAGAGATTTATTATAATGGTATAATGTAAATTTAGGGTCTCATGCTAATTTGAACACTTTGAAATTTAATTCGGGGTTTGCAAAATAGAAAATTTGCTTGGCTGCTTTTCCCATACTGTTGAAGCATCAGAGAGCAAGCTAATGTCTTTTTGTGTGGCCATCGTTGCTTTCCCATAATATCTTTCAGCTATGACATGTAACTCATTATCACCCCTGGCACAGTGATGGTCAGTACCTGGGCCATCACAGATCTATAGTTTCCAGTAGAGCACAGTCTGTACAGCACAATCATTTTCCAATCACAGAATCACTGGGTAAGTCTGTCTTTTTTGTAGTGTGTATGTTCCTATGGTCAATATGGTCCTCTCTTTCTTTCCTGTAGAGTGTAAGGTCTTAAAGTCAGCTGCATTTGCCCCATCCCACTTTAACTACATGTATTTTCAGAGCAATTACAAGCTTTCCAGTATTGAGATTCATTCACATTTATCCACCGCAAATCAAATTTTTGAAGAAAAATAGTCAAATGTGGCAAATTCGACAGTAAAATGATTTGCTCATCTCTAATAATGGTGCAATGTAAAGTGAAGTAATTGTGCAAAAAAGCCCAAAGAGATCTAAGGAGATTAAAAAATTATCTGACTGGTTGTTATAATATGAGTAGCAATTTGAATTTGCCTCTTCAAATTATGGAATGTATGGTACTCAGAATGTCCCCAAGGCCCACTTCACATGTCCTGATTAGTGATGAGTGGATGTTCAGGTCCGGCGTGTTCAGCTGAACATTTAAAAAAAAGTTTGTCTGGGTATCAGAACAGTACCCAAACTCGAATCTGAACCCGGACCTCATTCATTGTTTGCCACCCTGTCATCTGTGCGCAAAAATGGGCTGTGATCAGCAGGAACTTCATTACTGCCAATGAGAGTGCTGTGGTTCCTGTGCTGTGATACAGATAACAGAGTGTGAGCCAACAGCTGTAACTGGAGGTAAAAAGGTTACCACCAATCACAGGCCTCAGCTGATGAGAGAGTACTGCTCTCTTCAGCGTACACCTGCTGTCGCTGATAACAGAGAGGGCAGATGAGGCTGATGAGAGTATTCATTAGTTGGTGCCTGTGCTATAAATAAATAAAATGACATGGAGTCTCTTCTATTTTTGATAACCATCACAGCCAATACCGACAGCTGCGGGCTGCAACCCTCAGCTGTAAGCTTTATGATGGTTGGTTATCAAGAATAGAGGGGTCCAATGCTGTTTTTTAAAAATTAGACAAATAAATAATTAAAAAAAACAACTTGGGGTCCCCTTCATTTTGACAACCAGCCAAGCTAGAGCAGAAAGCTGGGGGCTGGCATTCTCAGACTGATAAGGGCCTATTGATATTGGCCCTGCCAGCCTAAAAATAGCAGCTCGCAGCAGCCCCAGTAAAAGTGCATCTATAAGATGCGCCAATTCTGGCTCTTTGCCCAGCTCTTCCTACTCGCTCTGGTGTGGTAGCAAGTTGGGTAAAAGGTTTGGAGTTGATGTCAGCTGTTTTATAGCCGATGACATCAAGCCCAGAGGTTAGTAATGGAGAGATGTCTTTAAGACGCCCCCATTACTAACCCATAGTTAGATTGTAAAACAAGAATACAGACAAAAATATAATCCTTTATTTGAAATAATGAAACAGACTCCTTTATTTGAAATAAAAATAAAAAAGCACAGTTATATTCACTTTTAAGCCTAATCCACCATTTCCCATGTCCCTTACATGTCCCTTGTAAAAGAATAAAAATAATAAACAACCATAGTCCTCACATGTCGGTCTTGAAGATAGTCCAAATCTGTACCAAGAAGATCCAGATGATTTGGATTGCGGTCCCTTATGTGATGCAACCAATATTCACACCAGCCAGCTCACACTGAGACAGGAGCATGATCATTATCCTGAGGTGTGTAGCGCTGAGCTTCTGTGAGAAAGGTCACCCCACGGTCACCTCACTTATGGCACCACTCCACTCAGACACTTTTGCACAATGTAACAGCATTTTAACCCCTTGGATGTATCTGTACTTCCTTGTGATCTGGGTCTAAATGACCTGGGACATATGGATACATCCTAACGACTTTGTATGCACAGAGGCTGTTTACTCGCGATCGCTGTCTGGTGTCAACTGATTCTGACAGCTGACACCCACCACTCCCAGCACTTTAACCCCCTAAATGCTGCGATGGAACTTAATCACAGCACTTCGGAAGCAGGCATGGGGATTACAGCCACTCTGGCCTTGGATCGGAGATCCTGCAACGTCACGTGGGGTTACCGATCGTTGCAATTGTGCCCCGATATTGTAATGATGACATCCAGGTCGCCAGATCTAGGAAAGTTGCTTGATTTTGCTTAGAACATGATCAGCAACTTACCATGACACTGCAGCGCTGACAGTTTGCATAGCATAGGGATGTATCAAGAGATCAGCCTGCAAAAAATGAAAGTTCCATAGTGAAACAAAGGTAAAAAAAGTTTTAAAAAGTTAAAGAGAAGCTAAACAAAAATTTTTAAAGTTTAAAAAAAATCTAAAAATCTAAATATATTGTGTTAGGGTTCGAGTTCCCGCTGCTGCACAAGGGGAGTCTCGAACCAGCCCCGCTGCGGTCTCCCATTCATCTCCGGCCGCAGTGGAGCCTGCTCTGCAGAGACGTCGGTCAAAGCGTATTGCCCACTCCAGTAATGTGCAGTGACTTGCTGCTTCCTTTCCTGGATCTGCTATTATAGCCAGTGCTGGAGCAGACGTCTTTGGGACAAAGTCCTGCGTTTTCCCTTCTGAGCATGCCCAGAGTGAGATCTCTCATTGAAGATCAGGGGTCACATGCTCAGGTACTGCAGCAGCTCCTATTGGTCTGCCAGGAAGGTCCTGTGACTACTGTTGTTCTGGAACAAGCTTCATTGGTCCTTGTTTCTGGCAGGTCCTGTAGCTGTTACTATAAAAGGGTAGCATGGCTGGGCCGCCAGGCGCTAATATCAACCATTGTATGCTATGCGCCAGTGTGGTCATGTGTGTGTGTGGTTAGGGACCCGGCTGAAATAAGCCACTAGAATACCGACTTAATCGGTGAGGAGTTTGGTGTGCTAGCTGGTCAGGGTCGGCGTCCTAGATGCCCTAGATTACCGGCATAACCGGTGAGGAGTTTTGATTGCCGTATTCAGGGTCTGGCGTTCAGACGCCATAGATTGCGGGTGACTCCCGCGAGGACATTAGCACATGATCACGCTTTATGTACGCTTAGCACTTAACTGTGTACCTTAGAGCCTGACAGGATACAGCACTTTTTCTCAGCGGCCCTGTGACGTAACAGGGTTCGCTTTCAACACTAGACAGCGCCCTAGCGTGTTTTCTTTGCGACTCAGTTGTGTTTAGTGAGTTCGCACACATCGCCATATAGCGCTGCGGCTCTCCTTCTAGCGGCTCTGTGGAGTAACAGAGTTCGCACTTATTGCTACAGCGCGTTACGGCGTTTATGTTGGCGACTCTGGGGGATAACAGAGTTTGCTTCTTACGCCATTTTACTAGCAGCAGGCTCCGCCTGTACGGTGGACCCCGGGCTGCGAACGCACCTCTCCACATCTTATATTTGGTGCGTTCCGCAGACCCTAACATATTGTACCAATGAATGAATATTTTTAGGAAAAAAAAACAATTAAAGTACACATATTTGGTATTGTCGCATTTGGAACAACCCTACCTATGACATTGTCCAACTAGTTAACCCCTTTAGTGATCACCATAAAAAATCAATAACAATGCAAAAAACATTTCTCATCATATTGCCAAGCAAAAGGTGGAATAAAACACAATCAAAAAGACAAATATAAATAAAAAGAGTACCACTGAAAACATCATCTTGTCCCACAAAAACCAAGCCATCATGCAGCATCATCGACAAAGAAATAAAAAAGTTACAGATTTCAGAATAAAGCAATGCAAAAATAATTATTTTTTCTATAAATTAGTTTTTATTGTGTAAAGTTGCCAAAACATAAAAAAATGATATCACTGTGGTATCGCTGTAATCATACTGATCCAAAGAATAAAACCGACTTATCAATATTATCACAAGTGGAATGACATAGACCCTCCAAAAAATTACTGAATAGCTGATTTTTGTTCATTCTGCCTCCCAAAAATAGGAATAGAAAACGATCATGTGTCTGAAAATGGTACCAATAAAAATGTCACTTCGTCCCGCTAAACGCAAGCGCTCACATGGCTCAAATGGTGATGCGAAAACTACTTTTTGCAATACAGGCGTATTTTAGTGTGTGACAGCAGCCAAACATAAAAATGATATAAATCTGGCATCGCTGTAATCACACCAACCCAACGAATAAAGTCATCTAATCACCGCACGAGGCATGGTGTAAAAAAATATAAAACAAATTCTTCACCTGCTGTTTTGTTCATTCTGCCTCCCAAAGATCTCAGTAAGGCTTGGCACACATTTATCCTGCGCTCTGCGCTTAGCGTTTACACCAGGGTTTCCATGTAAATCTCTGAAAAAAAATATTCAGACGGAACCCCAAGTGGAAGAATACCTATAATAAGGCAGACAGAGGCACTGTGGACACCATAGGACTTGTGGTTGCCCTCACCAAGAAGGGAGCAAATCCCAAATTGTGGTCTGACGAGGTCTCCAAGGCCTTTCTGTCTATAAAGTCACATTTCGCTACAGCTCAAATTTTACATCGCCCTGATGTCGATAAACCCTTTATCATGGAGGTGGATGCTTCCTTCGTCGGTGCTGGAGCCATCCTCTTTCAGAACGATGCTCAAGGTCGGAAGCATCCTTGCTTCTTTTTCTCCCAGACCTTCTCACGGGGGAGAAAAATTATTCCATCAGGGACAGGGAGTTGCTAGCTATGAAATTGGCCTTTTATGAGTGGAGACATCTCCTGGAAGGGGCCCGTTACCCTTTCCAAGTATTCACCGACAATAAAAACCTTCTCTATTTGCAGACAGCCCAGCCAATAAATTCTCGCAAGGCCAGATGGTCCCTGTTCTTCTCCCATTTCAACTTCACCCTCCATTTCCTCTCTGGGGAGAAGAATACTCGTGCCAATGCTTTCTCCCTTTCCGTAGTATCATCTGAGGAGGGAGAGGAACCTCATCATATTGTCCCTTCAGAGAGCCTTAGAACTGTGGCTCCGGTTTCGTTAGAGTTTGTGACTTCGGTCAAGACTTTTGTTCCACCAAATTTGGAGGAGGTTCTCTCTTGGGCTCATTCGTCCAGGGTGGGTGGGCATTTTGGGACCAAGAGGACATCTGATCTCCTGGCAAGGACGTACTGGTGGCCGCATATGGCCCATGACGTCGGAGACTATATTTGGGCATGTGTTTCCTGCGCCCAGAATCGATCTTCTCTGCAACAGCCAGGTAGTTTACTGTACCCCCTGCTGGTGGCGGATAGGCCCTTGGAGATTGTCGGGATGGATTTTGTGGTGGGTTTTTCCAAGTCTTGTAACTGCACCGTAATTTGGGTAGTCACCGACCACTTCTCTAAAATGGTGCACTTCGTGCCTCTCCCGCGGGTACCTTCTGCACGAGCTTTGTCAGTGTTGTCTATTAAATATGTCTTTCGCCTACCCAGCATGCCTGACAAAATAGTCAGTGACTGGGGTCCCCAGTTCGCGTTTCGGTTCTGGAGAGAGCTTTGTCGTCTGCTCAGCTTAAAGCTAAATCTCTCTTCAGCTTACCATCCTGAGACGAATGGGTTGGTAGAGAGAGCCAACAAGACCCTGGTCACATATCTGCGACATTTTGTTTCCGCCAGGCAGGATGACTGGGCATTCTTGCTACCATGGGTGGAATTTGCACTGAATAACGCTGTAGCTGACTCAACTGGGCAGACCCCGTTCCTCCTTAATTATGGCCAGCATCCGCGTGTCCCTGTGGCCATGCCCGTGTCATCCACCGACTCTAGGGTGGCAGACTGGGTGGTGGAGACTTGTGACATATAGGACTGCAAACAGGATGCCATACGGGCCTCCAAAGAGAAAATGAGGGCCTCCGCAGATGTGCATCAGCATCCCGCTCCGACTTTTGCTCCTGGCGATTTAGTGTGGCTCTCCGCCCATAACATCAGGCTGCGAGTTGAGTCCACTAAGTTTTCTCCTCGCTACATGTGTCCCTTGAAGGTCCAGGAACAGGTCAACCCTGTGGTCTATTGTCTGGCTCTTCCTCAACGCCTAGATATCACCGACACCTTTCACATGTCCCGATTTTCTGAGTCATCTGCCGGGACATCAGGTTCGTCCGCAGACGAGAATGAGGTGAACGCCATTGTTGGGTTCAAGGTGGTACGTGGCAAAAAGTTCTATCTGGTGGATTAGAAGGGTCATGGCCTGGAGGACAGGACCTGGGAAATTATTGAGTACATTCAGGCTCCTGTTATGATTTGGTAGCTGAGGAGAGCAGGCAAAAAC
>VIAB01044823.1:0-17686 GCA_009801035.1 Oophaga pumilio
TCCACCTGCATGGTGGACCCCGGGCTGCGAACGCACCTCTCTACTCATATATTTGGTGCGTTCCGCAGACCCTAACAATGTGTGCAGAGGTCCTTCATCTGTGCCCACTCCGCAAGCATGACTTGCACAACGTCCGTACAGCAATTTGGATTAGCAAAAGTGAAACAAAAAACTTCACTCCTCAGCTCCTTTGACCTAGACACACCCCCTCCCCTCATAAAACAACATATAGCACCACTATCCTTGCCAAAGTTTTAACTAAAGCATTAGTGGAACTGCAATGATTTACCAAGCTATGACCAAATTTTGCATTTTTGAGTAAAAATGCTGGGAAACCGAACATGAATCCGAATATGCTACATGTGTGCCGAATTTGAGATTGATGATTTTTTTCCGAATAAGTTTGCTCATCTCTGTTATTGGCCTGGGATTCATGTGTACGTCCAAACACTGCATGCAATCGCCGTCATGTGTCAGCTGATTTTGACAGCCAACACATGGCACTTTAACTCCCTAAATGCTGAGATAAAACTCAATTGCAGCATTTTGGGAGCAGGCAGAGTGAAGAAATCCCCTCTGCCCTTGATTGGAGACCCTCCTGCATCTCTGTGCTATACAAGCGATCAGTCTGCAAAAAATGAAAGGGTCATAGTGGGACAAAGTGAAATAAAATTAAAAAAAGTAAAAGCACAATTGAAAAGACATTTAAAAAATATATAAAATCTAAATATATTTATCTAATGAATAAATATTTCTATGAAAAAAAGATATATAAACAATAAAGGACACATATTTGATATTGCCACTTCCGGATTGACCCAACCTATAAAACTGTCCTACTAGTTAACACCTTTAGTGAACACCATAAAAAAATAAATTAAAAAAAGGCATGCCGCCAAACAAAAAGTGTAATAAAACGTAATCAAAAAGACGAATATAAATAAACATAGTATTGATGAAAATGTCATTTTGTCCCACAAAAAGCAAGCTATCATACAGCTCTAATAGCAGAAAAATAAAAAAGTTATAGCTCTTAGAATAAAGCGATGCAAAAATAATTAGTTTTCCATAAAACAGTTTTCATTGTGTAAAAGCGCCAAAACATAAAAAAGGTATGAATATGGTATCGCTGTATTTATACTGACACAAAGAATAAAGCTGCCTTATCAATTTTACCACACGTGGAACATAAAACAACAATTCTTGAATTGCTGGTTTTTGTTCATTCTGTCTCGGAAAAAGCAATCAAATAATGTCATGTGTCTGAAACTGCTACTAATAATAACGTCAACTTGTTCCGCAAAAAAAACAAGCCATAACTGTCGACTGAGATACGGAAAAATTATAGCTCCCAAAATCTAGTGATGAGCTAGTTTTTTCATTAGAAAGCGTTTTTTTAGTGTGTGAGAACAGTCAAACATAAAAAAAGATATAAATCTGGTATAACTATAATCGCACCCACTCGAAGTCTAAAATCGCCATATCACTTGTACCACAGGAAAAACGGCGTAAAAAATAAATCAAAGCAATTCTTCACCTGCTGTTGATTTCTTTATTCTACCTCACAAAGATTGCAATAAGGCTTGGCCCACATTGTTCCTGTGCTCTACGCTGAGCGCTTACAGCGGGGTTTTCATGTAAATCTCTGAAATACGTGATTCAGACGGAAACCCCATCTGAAGATTTCCTATAATGAGGCAGATAAAGAAACTGTGAACACCATAGGGCCTGCGATTGGGGATGTCCGTCTTTTTAGGCATGCATAAAAGTGCAGTTGGCCACAGTTTTGTGCACTTCTGAAAAAAAAGGATACCACAGAATCCAAGTAAATTTTCTGTCTTATTATAGTGAATGGATCCATCAGGGGTTTCATCAAGTCACACAGAGATTTATATGGAAATCTCAATGTAAGTGCTCAGATGTAAAGTGCTGTATAAATGTGATCCCAAACCTTTTTAAAAATGTTCCTAACAAAAGCTTCAACTCAATCCACAAAAAAGCAAGTCCCCACTCATGTCAGTCATCTGTTAGCAGAAATATAGGGCTTTCACGTCATTGGTAGCACAAAGGCCCTTGAAAAGCAAAACGGCTCCTTACTCTCCAAAAGAAATTCAGCAAACCAAACGCCCCCCTTTCTTCTGAGCCCCACAGTGTGTCGAAACAACATATATACCATTCACATGTTTGACATTTCTGAAGCAAAGAGAGTCAGCCCAATTTATGAGTGTGTGTCTCCAGAAGCCTGAGCTGGACATAATGTACTGGTCACTATAGGGTACTGGTCACTACAACATATGGGTCACTACAACTGCAGTTTGCAATTTCCACTCAGCAACATTTATTGCTGCTTGTTTCTGTAAAACACCCATGGAATCAATATCATCACTACACCTGTAGATAAATTCCCAAAGGGTTATAATATCCAAAATGGGGGTCACTTGTGGGAGAGATTCTGCTCTTCTAGCACTTAGGGGCTCTGTACATGGAGTCAGCAAACTATTCTAGGAAAATCTGCACTCCAGGAGGCAAATAGCACTTCGTCCCTTCTAAGTCTCACCATGTGAATAAGCAGTACTATACAGACACATATGAGGTATTGCCATGTTCAGTAGAAATTGTGGGACAAATTATGGTGCCATTTTTACCCACTTCTTGTGGGAAAATGTAAAATCTGGGGCTAAAACAAAATTTTGTTGGTAAAAATGTAATTATATTTTCTTCACTGTCCAGTGGTAAAAAATTCTGTGACACACCTGTGGTATCAATATGATCACTGCACCCCTTGATGAATTTGTTGAGATGTGTAGTTTTGCTGTTCTGGTAACTCAGGGACTCTCCCAGTGGGTCATGTCACCTGCAAACTACAGGGTTGGTCATTTTTATGGATACACTTAAATAAAATGGGAATGGTTGGTGATATCAACTTCCTGTTTGCGGCTTATTAGTGTATGGGAGGGGGAAAACTTTTCAAGATGGGTGGTGACCATGGTGGCCATTTTGAAGTCAGCCATTTTGGATCCAACTTTATTTTTTTCAATGGAAAGAGGGTCATGAGACACATCAAACTTATTGAGAATTTCACAAGAAAAACAATGGTGTGATTGGTTTTAACATAACTTTATTCTTTCATGAGTTATTCACAAGTTTATGACCACTAACAAAATGTGTTCAAAGTGCGGCCCATAGGGTTGGATTGTCAATGCAACCCTCTTTTCCCACTCTTGACACACAGATAGCAACACCGGAGAAGAAATTCTAGCACAGGCTTTCATTATCCGTTGTTTCAGGTGCTGCACATCTCATATCTTCACAGCATAGACGATTGCCTCCAGATACGAGATGTGCAGCATCTGAAACAACGGATACTGGAAGTCTGTCCTAGCATTTCTTCTGCAGAGGAATGTACTGGGGTGTGTCTGTTGTGAAATCTATGTATGTCTTCAACAGCCATTTGAGGATGAAAAAGCTGAGCTGTTTGCCAGTGTGTTGTATATTTGGATGCCCAGGACAAGGATCTAAATATGTAGCTTGTAACACTCAAGAGCATTGCAAACCTGAAGGCAAATTTAAAGCTCCTTGAGCTTTAGAGTAGAGTTATTAAAAGACCACATTTTCAGTAATGATCAGTATTTTACATATTTTACATCATAATTTGTAAGCCGAAATCAGAAGTTGCTGAAAAATGCAGAAGTGTTGACATGTTTCTATTATATCTCTTCCCTGACTGTTCCACTCTTGGTTTTGGCTTGCAAATACTGATGTAAAATACTAACCAAATACTGAACATGTGAACGTGGTCTAAATGTGTTATAAATCTCTAGCAAAAGAGAATGTGCAACTGGTGCCAAAAGATTAAACATGATGAACCTATTTTTTTTTCAACCTATGTAACTATGAACGTATGTAACTGAAGTTGCAATGAAATAGTATTCAAACCCCATGAACTTTTTCACATTTTTTCACGTTACACCAACAAGCTTAAATTTATTCTATTGGGATTTTATCTGATACACCAACACAAGGTAGCAATTATTTGTGAAGTGTAAAGAATCTGAAAATTGTGACATCTGTTTGTATTCAGCCCTCCAAGTCAATACTTTGAAGGACCACCTTTTGCTGAAATTACTGCTGCAAGTCAGTGTTTTCAGAGTGATGTGCAGTGTTATCTAGCACTGGTTAAGGTGGACTAAATATTTGATAAAATATAACTTTTATTTAACTAATTAAAAATTCAATACCTTTCCACCTTGCTATCTACAGTCTATCCAACACGGCCTTTAGTGAGTACTTGGGTCATATTGTGGACATTAACCCTGTTACGCCACAGCCCTTCTTCGTTTTTGTGTTTCTATTTTTCACTCCCCTTCTACCCAGAGCCATAACTTTTTATTTTTGTGGCAATATGGCCATGTGAGGGCTTGTTTTTCGTGGGACGAGTTGTACTTTTGAACGACACCATTGGTTTTACCACGTTGTGTACTCGCAAACAGGGAAAAAAATCCAAGTGCAGTGAAATTGCAAAAAAAGTGCAATTCCACAACTGTTTATTGGATTTTTTTACCATATTCACCAAATGCTAAAAATGACCTGCCATTATAATTCTCCAGGTCATTACGAGTTCATAGATACAAAACATCTATAAGATGTTGTTTATTTAAATGGTGAAAAAAAATCCAAAGTTTGCTAAAAATAAATGTGTCATTTTCTGAGATCCGTACCGTCTCCGTTTTTCGTGATCTGGGGCTGGGTGAAGGCTTGTTTTTTGCATGCCGAGCTGATGTTTTTAATTATATCATTTTGGTGTGTATTCAATCTTTTGATCGCCCATTTTTGCATTTTAATGCAATGTTGAGGCGAACAAAAAACATAATTCTGGCATTTTTACTTTTTTTCGCTACGCCGTTTATCTAATGGATTAATTCTTTTTATAGCTTGATAGATTAGGCGATTCTGAACACAGCAATACCAAATATGTGTATTTTTTTATTGTTTTATTTTGAGTGGGGCGATTTGAATTTTTTTTTTTTTTTAAATATTTAAGAACTTTTTTTTTACTTTTTGCATGCTTCAGTAGTCTCCATGGGAGACTGGAAGCTACAGTTGTCTGATCACCTCTGCTACAAACTGGTGATGATCAGATCAACTATCTGTAGCAGAAATATACACTTGCTATGAGTGCCAACCACCGGGCGGCGCTCATTGCAATCTGACAATAACAACCATAGAGGTCTGCTAGAGACCCCTTGTTGTCATGCTGACCCATCGGTGACCTGAGATCATGTGATGGAGTCACCAATGAGCGGGATTAGTGACGCGCTTCTGATGCAGTCACATTAAATGCCGCTGTCACTGATTGACAGTGACATTTAACAGGTTAACAGCTGTGGGTGGATCGCGATTCCACCCGCGTCTGTCACGGGCACATGTCAGCTGTTTAAAACAGCTGACATATGTCCGGAAAGATGTGGGCTCTGCGCAGGAGCCCACATCAAAGGGAGGGACACGACATGCGCAGTACTAGTACGGCGCATGTCATGAAGGGGTTAATAAGACATAAAATAAATTAGTAACCATGTGTTCCATAATGAACTTTACATTTATATAAAACACTCACTGTCAAATCTATTTATAGGAATTGTAATCTATATCCCTTTATGTGATGTTTTGTTATATAGTTATCCCATTTTTCAGTACCTGAGTCCCTATACCACACAGTGGGGAAAAAAAGTATTTAGTCAACCATCAATTGTGCAAGTTCTCCCACTTAAAAAGATGAGAGAGGCCTGTAATTGACATCATAGGTAGACCACAACTATGAGAGTCAAAATGAGAAAACAAATCCAGAAAATCACCTTGTCTGATTTGGCAAGATTTATTTTGCAAAAAAAAAAGATATATAATCTTTTTCAGTGGGAGAACTTGCCCAATTGATGGCTGACTAAATACTTTCTTTCCCCACTGTATCTCTATAAGTCAAATTATCCAGAGGTCCAGATGCTCAAAATAAATAGTCCCTATTCAAAGGGATCAATTTGACACAAATTAGTTGATCCCTCTTATTTACTGTTGAAGAGATATTGCACTTTGCCCATTTGTTTTATAACACCTAGAAGTACAGTGCAAACAAATTATTTGAGTGTGGGGAGTAACACTCCTATTGTATATCACTTGTTCCCCAATCTCAGTAGCAGACCACATGATCAATTAATAGCTCAAACATAAAACTGATACATCTATTGGCTAACTGGCAACAATGATTCATTCATCCAGTCCCTACTTTATGCTCTAATATAACTTATTCATCACCTCAGCGCATTTCACCCTCCCTTATTACTTGTGGGCGCATCAGGAGGCAATTATGATAATCTTTTTGTGCTTTCTAATATTCTTAGCACACATGGGATCAGGCTCAGAGACGCCAGGCATTTATAGAAAAGATATCCCCCGCCCTGTTGTGTTTAGTATGATTGTTTATTTTCTCCATATTATCATCCACTTGGAAGATAATTTATAGGTATCGATAGATAGTAACTTGATACCTTTCTATATATGGGTGTGAGAATTTTTAAATACAATTTATTTATTATTTTTTATACAGTACAGACCAAAAGTTTGGACACACCTTCTCATTTAAATATTTTTCTGTATTTTCAGGACTATGAAAATTGTACATTCACACTGAAGACATCAAAACTATGAATTAACACATGTGGAATTATTCAAGAGAATGCCAAGAGTGTGCAAAGCAGTCATCAAAGCAAAAGATGGCTACTTTGAAGAACCTAGAATATAAGACATAATTTCAGTTGGTTCACACTTTTTTGTTAAGCATATAATTCCACATGTGTTAATTCATAGCTTTGATGCCTTCAGTGTGAATGTACAATTTTTATAGTCATGAAAATACAGAAAAATCTTTAAATGAGAAAGTGTGTCCAACATTGTGGTCTGTACTGTATATATATTTATTTTTCCTTTTATGTGGCCACAATCAAAAGATACATCCCTAGCGCCATGTCATAGGTGCCCTATTTCTACAACCTATTCTGCCAGATCTGATGCTTTCTCTAGGAATATGCATATACTGTCATTATTAGGTTATTCAATTAGAAACATGATGCCCTAAAGCGTCTACCAAATATTAAGGAATCCCTTATGCCATAACCTTCCACCTTAGAATATTATCCATAGTCACCGCTATAATACTATTGCATTAAATAAAAAAAGTGTATGAAAGACTCATGTAAACCCTAAGGTGCAACTGCTTTTTAGCCTGTGTACAGTGTTAGTTTTCCACCATTTATAGCGATTTGCATTAAGCTCAAAAAGTTTTACTTCAGTCTCGTGTGACCATAGCCCCTTCTTCCACATGGTAGTTGTGTTCCCTACATGTTTTTTTGCATACATTTAAATCCTTTGTGCTAATTGTGTGGTCCAGCCACCAATCCACATTTCAGCATATAATTTTTTGTGCTAACCACACTATCTCAACAAATGAATACTGGTTGTTAATTAAGTGACAGGTGACTGACAGGTCTGAGCCTAGTGTTGTGAAACAGCTGGTTAAAAGATTGGAAGCTTACATTCAACATGAGTGTGCAAAAGTGAGGTCGGAGTTGAAATGGGAATAGGCGTAGTATTCGAGGTGTACATGGGGTAGGTGGTAAAGTTACTGAAAGCTCTATTGAACAAACACTGGCTTATCCTATCCAAAGACAACTGTCAACTTCTGTTACTGGACAGGCTACTTGACTCCCTTCCTTTGGCAGCCACACAGCAGTAAGCCTTCTAGATGATTTCTTGAAATTTGGAGACTCCAAGTTTGGTCTCCATCAGGTGGGCTGCCTGTAGAGGAAGGGGTCTCAGAGCACTATAATACTATTTCTACTCTGGGGAAATTGACGCCACTTTAGTGATGTTTGCCAATATTTTTGGAAATGTAGAGACTCCATGTTGGGCCCCCATCTTGTGAGTTGCCTGTAGTGGAATGGATCTCAGAGCACTATTATACTATTTGTACTCTGGGAAAATTGATGCCAGTTTAGTGGGGTGTGCCAATAATTTTTTGAAATGTGGAGACTCCAAATTGGGTCTCCATTTGATGGGTGGCTTGTAGTGGAAGGGGTCTCAGAGCACCATTACACTATTTCTACTCAGGGGGAATTGATGCCATTTTAGTGGTGTGTGCCAATAATTATTGTAAATGCAAAGACTCCATGTTGGGCCCCCATCTGGTAGGTTGCCTGTAGTAGAAGGGGGTCTCAGAGCACCATTACATAATTCTACTCTGGGGAAATTGATGCCATTTTAGTAGTGTGTGCCAATAAGTTTTGAAATGTAGAGAATCGAAGTTGGGTCTCCATCTGGTGGTTTGCCTGTAGTGGAAGGGGTCTAAGAGCAACAGGCCTACATCTGTCACTCATCCACCTCTTACTGAACAATTTGTAAGCTAGAAATGCTGGGCCAGACCATGATGCCACCATTCATGCTGCCCCATTATCAGATTTTTACTGTGAGTCAATTGATGCCACTTTTCCTAGTATCTGACCCTAATTTTTGGAAATCTTTGGACTTCAAGTCAGGTCTCCTTCATGTGTGTTGACTGAATTGGCAGGGCTTCCACAGCACAGCAGTCCGGTCTCATGCATGGTCCATGCCTGACTGCTGCTCCAGTTTAAAATTTCTACAGTGGGTCACTTGATGCCACATTTCCTGGTGTTTCATCATGTTGGAAATGTTTGGAATCCAAGTTGAGTGGCCTTCATGTGTGTTGCCTGTACCAATAGGGCTCCCAGAACCAGACTTTCAGTCAACTATCTATGTTACTATCCTTAAATATTTCTACAAAGTTAATGTTTGTGCCACCTGAGTATGGCTCGGCAGAAAAGCAGTTTGTGCTGTCTCATGATGTATCAGTGCTCCCAGCACAGCAGACCTACACCGGTCCCTAATCCACCTCTTAGTTTGAACTTAAATTCAAAGTTGTAAACGCTGGCCTGGACCCTGTCTCATGCGTGGCCCATGCCTGACTGCTGCGCCATTGGAAAATATCTACTGTGGGTCAATTGACGCCACTTTTCCTGGTGTCTGCCCCTAATTTTTGGAAATGTTTGGACTCCAAGTTTGGTCTCCTTTATATGTGTAGCCTGAATTTGGCAAGGGTCTCAGAGCACCTGGTCTACACCTGTCACTCATCCACATTTTGCTGATCAATGTTTAAGCTAGAAATGCTGGTCCAAGCCCTGTCCCAGGCCCTGTCTCATGAATCCATGCAGCACAAATGTACTATTTGCACTCTTTTTCAATTGATGCCACTTTTCCTGTTGTCTGCCCCTAATTTGAGCTGTATGGCAGCTTTTAGGCCCCCTGAAGGTGTTGTCTATGCATTTGGTTTTGCCTCCCATTGAATTCAATGGGGTTTGATTATGTTTGGTGAACTGTTCGTTGAACTGTTCGTCGAACATCGGTTTGCTCATCTCTAGTTCCAACACCAAACTGAATAATGAAATCTTTGTTTGCTAAGCAGATCATCTCACGTTACTCATGTGTTCTGCATTCCTGCATTATTTTTTGGAGCCTGCCTACTCCTGAAGCAACTTAACACAGTTCAAAGTCTTTTTCTCTGTAAAGATGTATGTCATCATTCTGTGATTCAGAGCCTTGTAATTCCCTTTAGACATAGTGTTGACTTTACTGTTATGATGTTCGATATATAGCGTGGTTTATATCACGCAAGCATATGAAAAACTGACAATTTATAGGAAATTTAGTTTTTATTTCTTCCTGCAACCACTGACCAAATTCTAGTATTTTATTACAATCTTAAATATTAAATTAAATTAATGCTTGATAATTACAGTTTATTACTTAAATGAAAATAAGTCAAACATCTAGAAGGACTGAATACTTCTGTACAGTACTGTAGTTGAAATAAAATGGCATTGAAACATCATCTATTACTTAAGAAATGTTTTGCAATATATTAAAAACAAAACCATTACCAGTAATTGCAGTTGTATTTCAGCATTGATGTTTCTTGATAATAGGATCCATCTTTAAAGCATCCTGTCAATAAAAAACATAGTATTCATGACCGGAAATATGAAAAAAAATTGTTTCTAAGGTTTGTGAATTATATTTCACCAAGATATTTTCTTTATTAAACAAGAGAAAATGTCTCCAAGTATGGAAAGAATATTTATGCAGTATCACATCCATGTCTAACACTCTGAGGCCTCCCTGAAGTGGATGCAATTCATTTTAACCCCTTTACCCCAAAGCCTGTTTTCACCTTGCTGACCAGGCCAAATTTTAGAATCCTCACCAACGTCATTTTATGTGGGAATAACTCTGGAACACTTTAACGAATCCCCATGATTCTGAGTTTGTTCTCTTATGACATATTGTACTTTATGTTAGTGGTATATTCAGGTTGAAATTTGTTGCGTTTACTAATAAAAATATCTAAATTTTCCTTAAAATGTTGAAAATGTAGCAATTTTCAAACTTTCAATTTGTATATCCTTAAAACAGAAAGTTATGCTATACAAAATAATTTATAAATAACATTACCCATATGTGTATTTTTACATCAGCATCATTTTATAAACATATTTTTTTTGCCAGGAAGTTAGAAGGGTTAAAATGTTAGCAGCAATTTCTCATTTTTCAACAATATTTACAAAACCGTTTTAGGGTCCACATCACATTTGAAGTGACTTTGAGGGGTCTATATAACAGAAATACCCTAGAGTGACACCATTTTAAAAACAGCACACCTCAAAGTGTTCAAAACCATATTCAAAAAGTTTATTAACCCTTTAGGTGCTTTTCTGGAATTAAAGCAATGTGGAAGGAAAATATGAACATTTTAATTTTTCACACAAAAATGTTCATTTAGCCCCTGATTTTGCATTTTTACAAGGGTAACAGGAGAAAATGAACCATACAATTGGTTGTGCAATTTCTTCTGAGCACACCTATACCCCATATGTGGTGAAAAACTATTGGTTGGGAGCACTGCAGGCCTCTGATGGGAAGGGGCGCAGTTTGACGTTTGGAATCCAAAATTGACATAGAATGTACACCATGTCGCATTTGCAGAGACCTTAAAGTGCATAAACAGTGGAAAGCTCCCACATAGTGACCGTATCTTGGAAACTTCCACCCTCAAGTAATTTTTTTTGAGGTATGGTCAGCACCTTGAACCCACAGGTGCTTCACAGAATTTCATATCATTGAGCTGTGATAATGAAAAATATAATTTTTCACACAAAAATGTTGTTTTCTTCCTAATTTTTTCATTTTCACAAGGGTAACAGGAGAAAAAGGGCCATACAATTTGATGTTCAATTTCTCCTAAATACACTGATACCCCATATGTAGTGGAAAACTGCTGTTTTGGTTTACGGCAGAGCTCACGTGGGAAGGGGCACAATTTGACTTTTGGAATGCAAAATTGGCTTGAATTAATAGTGGATACCTTGTTGCATTTTCAGAGTATTTGATGTGAATAACAGTAGAAACCCCCCACAAGTGACCCCATTATGGAAACTGTATCCCACAAAGAATTTGTGTAGAAGAGTGGTGAGTGGAGATGAGGGAATTTGTTCGGTTTTGGCCCCAAATCTGATTTTGACATATTCGTGCTATATCCGAACACTATTTGTGCCGAATGCATGTCTTATGATCGGTTCCGAACATATTCGGTAAATTCTACTCCCATTGACTCAAATGACGTACGGCTGTGTTCGGCGAATATTGCAAAAACAATATTTGATTCCGATAGTCTTCGGAACCGAATCTGAACAAATTCACTCATCTCTAGTGGTGAGCACCTAGAACCCACAAATGCTTTACAGAAGTTTATAATCTTGAGCCTTGGAAATGAAAAAATTAATTTTTCCCACTATAAAATGTTGCTTCAGACCAAATTTATTCATTTTCAAAAGAGTAACAAGAGAAAATGGACCACACAATTTGTCTTGAGTACACCGATACCACATATGTGATGAAAAACTACTGTTTGGGCACACTGCAGGGCTTGGAAGAGAAGGCGTAAAAATTGAATCCTAGACATCTGTATCAACCCTTTAATGAGTCTTGCAATATGACTTAGGATAAAAGCCCAGTCAGGTTCTCAATTTGCAGACACAGTAAAGAAAAAAATTAACATTTTTGCCACAAAACAATTTTATAGACCCAAATTTTATATTTTTACACAACGAAATGGATGAAAATGGCACCAGATTTGTCACACAATTTCTGCAGAACATGGCATTACCCCACATGTGGCTTTACATCACTGCCAGGGGCACGGACATACCATTGTTGCATCTTGTGCAGCTGTACAGGAACCTAAAAGTTAAGGGGGCCCGGTTCCACTTCCAAAACAGATATATTTGTCCATCATTTATTTTCTTTATTATGCTTTGCTTATATAGTGTTATCATATTCCGCTTTGCTTTACAAACATTATCATAGCTGTCCCCAATGGCGCTCATAATCGAAATTTCCTATGAGCATGTCTTTGGAATGTGTGAGGAAACCAGAGTACCAGGAGGAAACACACACAAACATGGGGAGAACATAGAAGCTCTTTGCAGATGTTGTCCTTGGTGGGATTTGAACCCAGGACCTCTCTCTGTGAACTCCTATTACCTTTGTGATGGAACTGCCAGTGTGAGAAAGTTCTTCTGCTCACAGTGCCATCAGACAGGTCCTGCGAGTTCAAAGCCAATGAACACTCTTCACCTATGTGACGTCAATGTGAGCATTGTGGAAAATTTTCCCACAGCAGTCGCATTGATGTCAGAAAGGTAAAGTGAAGCCATTGGATGTGAAATCGCAGGACCTGTCTGATGGCATTGTGAGCAGGAGAACTTTCTCACACTCGTGGTGCTGTCAGATAGGTGATAGGATTTCACAGAGAGACACTTAGCACACAGTGCTCAGTGTCAACTGGATGACAGACTGTATGGATGCATCATGCATCCATGCAGCCTGCCATCTAGATGTAGCAGAGCTGGAAACATCATGAGACAAATGGATTAGCAGCATCTCTGTGGAAAGGTGAGGAATATTTTTGTTTGTTTTTTAACTATTTTGCAGATGACAAGGGCATCGTGGGCATGGACAAAGTCATAAGTATGGTTTAATTAAGATTATTAAAGAAGTCTGTGTCATTCTTTCAATTAAAGGACTTTTTTCTGGGTGTCTGTGTTTTCTTACAATGTGACTACGGGGTTAGTAATGGGGGCATCTTATTGATGCCTCTCGATTACTATCCTCGGGGCTTGATGTCACCTGACAATATAAAGGTGACATCAGCCTCCCCAACTATCACCCCACTTGCCAGTGCTACACGGCAAGTGGGAAAAGCGAGGCTAAGTGCCAGAATTGGCTCATCTTAGAGATGCGCCTTTTTTTGTGGCGGCTGAGAGCTGATGGTTTTATCCGAGGGGCGAGTATCCATGGCCCCTTCCTAGGCTATTAATATCAGCCCACAGCTGTCTGCATAGCCTTTGCTGGTTATTAATTACAGGGGGACCCTACATCTTTTTTAGGGTCCCCCATTTTAAAAGCCAGCAAGGCTAAGTATACAGTTGTGAGCTGATATTAATAGCCTGGGAAGCTGTTTCCAGGCTATAAACATCAGCCCCCAGCCATCGGCTTTTCTTCTGCTGGTTACGAAAATTGCATGGGAGACCATGCCATTTTTTTCCTAAAAATAAACTTTTATTAATTAAATACATGTACAGTAAGCTGCACACACATTGTACTAATTGTATTTTTCACACGCGTCTGTATATCTACATATTCTATTTGTATTTACTGTATGTAATCCATCCTTTCTATCCTGTCAGCTCCTGCAGTGATTTTACAGTACACGGCAGATGAATTACCAGCTTCTCTTCCATCTATATATGTAATATACAGCTCTGGCAAAAGTTAAGAGACCACTGCAAAGTTTTCAGTTTAAACACAATAGACCCTTATACTATATTGCCAAGGGAAATAAGAAGATATCCCGAAATATAAAATCAATATACTTTATTAATACTTGATGTAAAATGATTAGGGTTGAGCATTCCGATACTTCCGATACTTCCGATACCTGAAATCCAATGTAAGTCTATTGGAACAAAATATCGGAAGTAAGTATCGGAAGTACCATTTTAATGATACATTAAAAAATAATGATAAAAAGCAATAATACTGCCCAAGGGACACCAAGCGGACAAAACATCAAAATGTAATCACTAGTATAGAGAACACCAAAAAGTTACATAGTTTTTCAAGAAATGGGTGCCCATAGGAAAGTAGGGTATGCTATGTATAATACACTGCATGGGGTACAGAATCAGAATGAATATCCTTTATATAATGCCCAAATACATAACACTCAGAACATCACATTTGCCAATATGCATTACTGTGATTATTGCAAGATAACCTTATCAGTATGTAGCATATAATTGAACACCCCTATAATGTAGTGCAGCATAACCCCATTCTACAATAGCTACTCGGTAGGCAACATCAACCGCAATATGAGAAATGGTGCCTCATGAAATAAATATAATTACCATGTAAACGTGGTACGACGGTTGATGTTGATGTTGTCTACCGAGTAGCTATTGTAGAATGGGGTTATGCTGCACTACATTATAGGGGTGTTCAGTTATATGCTACATACTGATAAGGTTATCTTGCCATAATTACAGTAAAGTTAAGGGCTAAAATTAGGGTTAGGTTTGGGGCTAAAGTTAGGGTTAGGGTTGGGGCTAAAGTTAGAGTTGGGGTTAGGGTTGGGATTAGGGTTAGGGTTGGGATTAGGGTTATTGGTGTGTTAGGGTTAGGTTTGTGGTTAGGGTTATGGTTAGGGTTGGGATTAGGGTAAGGGTGTGCTGGGGTTAGGGTTGTGGTTAGGTTTATGGTTAGGGTTGGGATTAGGGTTAGGGGTGTGTTGGGGTTAGGATTGGAGTTAGAACTGCGGGGTTTCCATTGTTTAGGCACATCAGGGGCTCTCCAAATGCGACATGGCGTCTTATCTCAATTCCAGCCAATTCTGCGTTGAAAAAGTCAAATGGCACTCCTTCCCTTCCAAGCTCTGTTATGTGCGCCCAATCTGTGGTTTACCCCCACATGTGGGGTATCGGCGTATTCATGAGAAATTGTACAACAAATTATATGGTTCATTTTCTCTTTTTACATTTGTGAAAATAAAATAAAATTGTTTCAGAAGTAAAATGTTTGTTAGCAAAAAGTGAAATGTTCATTTTTTCTTTCCACATTGCTTCAGTTCCTGCGAAGCACATAAAGAGTTAATAAACTTCTTGAATGTGGTTTTGAGTACCTGAGGGGTGCAGTTTTTAGAATGGTGTCACTTTTTGGTATTCTCTGTTATGTAACACCCCTCAAAGTGATTTCAAATGTGATGTGGTCCCCAAAAAAATGGTTTTGTAAATTTTGTTGCAAAAATGAGAAATCGCTTGTCAACTTTTAACCCTTCTAATTTCCTAAAAAAAAAAATTTGTGCTGATGCAAAGTAGACATGTTGGAAATGTTATTTATTAAGTATTTTGTGTGACATATTTATCTGATTTAAGGACATAAAAATTAAATTTTGAAAATTGCAAAATTTTAAAAATTTTCACCATATTTCCATTTTTACATAAATAAATGCAAGTCATATCAAAGAAATTTTACCAGTATCATGAAGTACAATATGTCATGAAAAAACGTTTGCAGAATCAGTGGAATCCCTTAAAGCGTTCCAGAGTTATAACCACATAAATTGACAGTGGTCAGAATTGTAAAAATTGGCTTGGTCATTAAGTAGCAAATTGGCTCTGTCACAAAGGGGTTAATGGTCAGTTATAATGTTGGTGTTACATTGTGTATAGCTGTTAAGAACTCCATATTTATATTATCTTTCTCTTTATATATACTCATCACTTTTCGGGTAGTAGTAAGTGGGTTTAAGAAATTATTACTGCATAGCACAGCTACTGTACATGATGGTGGTTTCTAGAGCCAAAAACTGTGAATTGGTGAATTTTTAGAGCTGGCTACAATACATGTAGTATAATAGTTTTTGAGGCATGACAGATGTCATTATACAGGTATTCAGACTGTGGCTACCCCATTTATTATGGTTTACTTTCCACATTCCCCATTATCGGATCCTCATTGTAGGATTTTTAGTGACTGTTATTTCGCTTTAGTTACCGTATTATCGATCATAATTTGGTAGCATTGCATTGATAAAATTAATCTGTCGTAGCGCTGGAATTTTATTACTTGTATACATAGTCTTTCCATATCATGTAGAACTGGTTGATGGCTTTATTAGGTATGGTTCAAGGTGGTAGAGTCCATTTAATGTGCCATATGGCCTCTTTGGTGGCGATTTAGAAGTCAGGTGGAAGTTGCAGATGAAAATAGTTAACATTAGCATTGACCTCTAAGCCGAAGGGAAGGGCAATCCTTCAACCATAGTTCCCTAGAGGTTTCCTCCAAAGGTTTTTTTCCTCTCCTGAGTACTGTAGGATGACTCTTTGTAAGTTGAAGGTTTACCAAGTTAAGTCCCCTTAATGCGTTTGCAGGGACTTCTACTTTATAAGTTTACAAAGGTGATTTATAAAAAAAATGGCTAAAAGGGTCATATGTGACTTAGAATGTATTACTTATCGCAGCTTTGTGGTTTAGAAGTCAGTTGGACATTCCAGACAAGTTAAGGTGGACTCATTTTAGCTAATAGAGGATGCAAAACCTCATGGTGGTGAACAGGCTCGGGTTTGATGGAGAGCCACAAGTACGTTGTAATGGTAACGTCAATCGGGTTAAGGAGGAGGAGCGCTGATAATAGGGTCATTGGTGCCCTGAAAGTTTACTGGCTCTGCTTGAATGGCAAGCCAAAGCATGCCGCCCCATTATGGCTGTCTGTCCTGGTGCTGTATGTCAGACAGTTGGGAATATCACAGTACTTGTGAATCCCAATATACTAGCACTTCACCTGACTCCTATTGTGATTATTTTAATCCTGTGATTTAAATAATGCTGTGGTCATTTTGACAACCAAAATAATGTGTTTTGTTATTTATTCCAGTGTCTAGGTTTACTGTAGTTATGGTTGTTTTAAGATGGCATGTGGGTTCGTCCCATATCTAAAAGTCATGCAAAATGATTGCAATGTGTGAACTCAACACTAGACAGTTGTTATTTTATTTATCACACAGCATCTGTTTTGTTTAGAACTGTTTTTAAAACTTATAAAAGCTATTTCAAGCACAAAGGCACACTGACACAGAATTTACATTTGCGTATGCCGTTATGAAATATTTTAATATTTAACATTTATTAGACTAACTAGGAGAAATGAATTAACACTAATTAGTTTGTTTATGGTTAGTATGGAGTTATTAGTTTTTACATCTTTTTTTATTAATGTCTTTATTAACATTCTTTCTTATATTTTCTACTTTATTTTCAGTCTGAGTTCTGCAAGCTCAGAAAAGCTTTACAAGGAACATTAGCATTTCATATCTATTTACAGACTGAAAATAGACTTGTGCTATGACAGCTATCTCAGTCAGAGATGTGGTAAATATACAGTGGGTTCGGAAGTATTCACACCACTTTCAATTTTTCACTCTTTGTTTCATTGCAGCCGTTTGGTAAA
>VIAB01044834.1:0-19288 GCA_009801035.1 Oophaga pumilio
GCCTCTGCTCAGAACTCATCTCAAACCCATTCACAACACAACGGGGTGTGTATTTTATTAATTAAGTTACGCCCTGCATTAGACTATGTTGCCACTTGATTTTTGATATTCTGTTTTTAGGAACAGAAACATGTAATTAACACCCTATGGATCCATGCAATAACTATGGCAACATGGTGGCACAATGGTTAATACTGTTGCTTTGCAGTGCTGGTGGCCTTAGTACAAATTCCACCAAGGAATATTTGCATAGAATTTGTATGTTCTCCGTGTTTGCATGGGTTTTCTCCCAAATAATACTATAATGAATTGAGATTATGAGCTCCAGTGTGAACAATGTCTGCAAAGTGCTGTGAAATTTGGCAATGTTATATACTCTGACAGCTGATACAAGTGGAAATAGCGGGATCCATTGATTATTATGTGGTCCTTATATGTCAGCTAGAACACTGTTTTGTTAGAACAGAAGGAAAAGTTCTGCATGATGTGCTTTTTATTCTGTTTTAAAAGCAGACATGTATGGTCACATTTATCAAAGCTTTCACCACAGAATTCTATTGTAGAAGCTTTGAAAAGTCTCAAAGTTGTGCTGAAATGTTTAGACTTTTGGCATTTTCAAATTAGTTTCTCCCAGCTCCTACAAAATTGACCTGGGACAGGGACTTGATGACAGGGGCTGGAGTACGGTTTGTGATGAGGCGCACACAGATGTGTACGCTGCTTGTCTGATGCTTCTTATTTATGAACAGATGTCTGACTCCAACATGCCCCTTCATCAAGATTAGCATCTATATTGCCGGTCTTCATGAATCGGGACTGTAATGTGACCCAGACAAGCTCTATAATAGTTAATGAGGCTCCTTCTCCTTACATATGCATTACTTATGCAACTGATTTGTTTTTAACATTAATTTAAATTGTCTGTTTTTAAAAAGCTTTTTACACCATGTATTATTGTCAAATTGAGCATTAAAGATGTTGCCCACTACTTCAACATTGATGATGTAACCTTACGATAAGTCATCAATGTCTGATCTGTAGGGGTGCAACACCCTGCAGCCCCAATGATCAGCTGTTCTAGGTGTCAGCGGCGACCAGAACTTCTCAGTTATGGATTCAAATTATTAGGGGTGGATGTGCAGTACCGGCCGGCCGTAGTCACTATCAGTAGACGGAGAAGCTCCATAACTGAGCAGTTCTGGCTGCTGCCGGCACTTACAACAGCTGACTGGTGGGGCTGCACATTACTGATCAGACATTAATGACTTATCCGAAGGATAGGACATCAATGTTAAAACTGTAGCAAACCTATTTAAAGTCTGTCCAATTCAAATTTAATTTTGATTGGTTTATTATAAAACTGAAATGTATTAAATTACTGTGACTATTCCTATGAAATCATAACTTAGCTTATGTTTCCTTATGTCAGATAATTTTAAATATGGAAAATATTCTAGGAATTATATCATAATGTTTTCAGACATTGCATGACAGAAATATCAGGGATTAATTTTGGTGGCAGGAAAACAAGCCTAGATTTCCCACAAGTCCCCTCTTACTCTGCTCACACTAAAACGACTGTATGAAAAATGACCTCTGACATTCATCACAATTTCATTGAGAGGGGGACTCCAAATATATTTTTGGGAACTTTTGAGGTGTAACATTTTAATTTCAAGTAGCTTCACATTACTAACTGACTTGTATACGTGGTGAGCATTAAGTTGGAATATAAAAAAGAACATGTTATTTCATATTCATTACAGTTTTGTAGATAGTTGTAGGTTTACTTTTATTTTATGATTTTATTTTTGTGAATTAAATGAGAAATAGAATGCCAGTGAAATGTGACTGACAAATAAATGACAAGCTTCATACATCTACCATCTCAGTATTTGCTACAGATATAGAACTAGGTAATTACTTCTCTAACGTATAATTTCAGAGTTCTTTGTGTGGGATAATTTATTAAAGGAAAGGAATAATGTCCTAGAATATCTAGATTGACTAAAGCTGCTTGTTTCTAGGGAATAGATGTTCTATGTTTAGAAAGCATCCCACACTAACTGGATGTGAAACCAGCAGAACTTACATCTTTACTTATGGATTTTGTGTTGGTGGCAAATTGTCAGAGTGATTCATAAAAAACAGACTTATCTTCCCACTACTGAGAAAGATCACAGATTGTCTGGTGCCTTAAAATGAACCTCCACATAAAATAGCTGTCGGCTACACATGAATATATCTAAGTCTAATATGTATTTCCAGTGTCAGAATGCGGTGCCTAGGGCCCACCAGTAAACTTGATTCTGGGGGCCCACTGAACATCTACATACATATATTACCTCACCTCTGTTCATTAAACGGAATCTGCCAGTAGATTTTTGCTATGTAATCTGAGGACAGCGTGAGGCACAGGTTAAAACACTGAATTCAGTTATATGTCACTTATTAGGCTTGATGTTGTTGTTAATTTACAAAGAAGGTTTTATCACTAGGACATTATCATTGCCCCGACTAGCTGCCGAATGCAAAGTTGGGCAACCACGCCCCCTCTTCTGATAAGCAGCACACCATCAATAGAAAATGTGCATAGAAAGCCTGGTGTGGGCGGGGGGCAGCTGTGGTGTGGCTAGGGTTAGCTTTCTATTGTGTCACAACTGCTGCACCTAGTAAACTAAAGTGACATATCATTGGAATCAGGGTCTCATTTTCAACATTATGCTGCTCTCCTATAAGGTAGAAAAAGCCTGGTTATACATTCCCTTTAATACTCGACTGCCTTGTTTTTCATATATTTTAATAGAAAAGCGCTTTGTCTGCATACAGCCAAATATCCACTTATTTATATGAAAAATGCAGAAGATAGAAATTAGCAGATTGGCATCAATGAATAGAGAATGGGGATACTTTTGATAGGGAAGTATCCAAGAGGTGATATTTATGAATGCGTAGTGAAGGGTAGGTTCAAATGTAATGGCCACACTGAAGGAAATGCATTTATACCACAAAATGAAGCAAATTTTCTTTTTTTCCCCTACCCTTTATCCAAAAACCATATCTTTCTTTTCTGTAGATATAACCTTAGGATGGCTTATTTTTTGTTTGACAAGTTGCACTTTTGAATCATGTAATGCACTGAACAACTTGAACAAATATACAGAGTATACAGTGAAATAGTGAATTAAAGCGTAATTTCACCAATACATTTCCGGTTCACTTGTTCAAAAATAACGTAGTACTGAGATTCTCCAAGTCAGTACAATAGCAATAATAAACTTGAATACATTTTTAAATATTGCTTTTTAAAAATTCAGAACAGTGTAAAATAAATTGGTTTATGTTGCCATTTTCTGAAATCCATCCCTTTTTCCTGTTTCTGTCAATGGACTTATTTTCCATGGTAAAATGTCCTTTAATGATATCACTTTGGTGTATATGAGACCATTTGATCGCTTTTTATTCCAATTTTTGGGGGAGTCAAAATGATAGAAAAACAATGTATTTATGGGCTTAAATAATTTTCTGTTTTTAACAATAGGAGTTTCAAACGCGACAATACAAATATGCGTTTTTTCATTAATAACAACCAGGAATCTTTTCTATTGCAGCTCCTTAAATGTCCTCGTCTTATTTCCACACCATTTTGATTGCCTTAATAACATATTAGGACACTTCATTTTCATATTAAATCATAAACTGCATGTAGCCAGAGGCTTGATTTGACCTCAAGGTGAATCCAGTTCTTCTTGCATCCGTAAACCACTCAAATAAAAGTGATGAACAATTAATTTAACCACTAACACTGCATTTCATCAGTCAGCAAATTGATTTTTTTGTGAATAAAAATCGATCAGCTATTGCTGTTGCCATGCTTGGTCTGTTATATATTTAAAGGCAGTGATATGAACAATAGCCAACCAATTTTTTGCAACCGAAGATCAGTTTTCAGACTGATTGGTATTTCTTCACAAGTGAGCCATCTTACTTCATTAAAACACAAACAAATATTATTTTATTAAAAGAATCTTTAAATAATATCTGACTCAAATTCCATTGAAAAAAATAATTGGCTAATTCTAACATTTCACATTCTTTAATTTAGTAGTGATTAAAGGCAAGCAGATTGATCCTCAGTGGATTGACTTTGAGACAAATGTCCTGAAATTTGAACACTCTGTGATTCAATTTGCGAGGATAAGATAAAAAAATGCATGGCACCATTTCACACGCTAATGAAGATTCATAGAGTGGGCTAATAACGTAATGTCACAAACTTTCCCATAATAGTCTGCAGCTTTCACATCTCATAGTAAAATAAGCCATTTATTTCCTGGCACACATCAACTTTGAACTACATCACTTTGTCAACACATGAAAATACATCACCTGCACATGTGGGCAAGGCAAACTGTCCAGCAAGATGTGGAAGGCTCAGCCTATCCTTCTCCTCCTCATGATCGTCTTTCTGGTAACTAGTTCACACCCAAAAATAGTGACTTGACATCAGCACCATCATCATCCTTATCTACTGGTTTCCATACTCTTTCTCTTCTCACTCTATTGCGCCGTTTAATCTTTTGTATCCTCAAGAATCATGAATCCAGTCATCCATATGTGTGGAAACTGAGCTCCCATATGTCCAAGTTCACCATAATCAATTCCAAATCACCTGGAATTTACCTCTTTTTGCTAAAAAAATATATCTCATGACTCACAGGATTGGCGCCCTGTGTCAGGGTAGGGCAAAATTCTTGGAATTTATAAAAGCCCAAATTCTTGGAATTCCATAATTAAATTTTCTCCTTTAAAATGCCCCATTTTTGGAAATTGGTGTATTGCTAGGATAAATTGTGTTCCCTGCTTGGTCAAACTTTTGCACTGCATATAGCTGATTATCTCATGTGTAACCAGGAGAGTCTTCTCCACTTTCTGCAGAGATATAACTTCCATTCCAATTCTTGGAATTCTGTAATCCAATTTTCTTAATTTAAATGTTTACATTTTGTCTAAATTGTGAATCATTTCTTGGGGGCTCTGTCTCCCATGTGTGCCAGGACACAGCTACAACAAATAACCAAGTTAGTAGCAGCAATAATAGTATATGTCAAATGATGGACCAGATGTTTTGCTACCAGAGTCACACCATCGGAACAGACTGCACTGTGTTCTTTCTCTGACATATACCCTGAGCCAAATCCCATAGACTTCTGCTCAACCCAAACATGGTATTGGCAAAATGACATGCAGGGTGATAGAAAAAAAACGTATCATGGATAACAATGTGATTGCCGCTAGCATCAGCTCTAACACCATTGATAGTGCTGGAAGCAACCATCTCAGAAGTAGTAGTACCTAACGCAAATCACATTTGGCCTCATTTACAATCTCAGGCCAGTGTATTAGCAAGGATAAAGTGGAGGGTATAATGGAGTATACATACCATTGGTCATCTCAATCACAATTAGGTAATGTAGTCTCTGTCAGCGACACCATCAGTTAGTGTTCTACTTTGTTAACCTCCTCTGCCACCATAAAAGGTAATGTTGTACAAAGTGGAAATTCTAATCCATCAATGACACCTGTTTCTATTCTATCTCAAATTTCCCTAACCTACAGCACCCTGGTGGTTAGGGAGCATACTAGACTGGAATAACAGTCAGCTTTTGTTCTTGGAAAACATGGTGCCAGCGGATATGGACAACATGATCCAAATGCTAAACTGTGTGACAGGCTCTATTAGCCTAGGTGGTAAAGATACTGTCTGTGGTAGTAGCACTCTGAGCCATGACAATCCTCGGAGTGGGATCAGGCATGATGGTTTCAAGGAGTGCTGGACATTTCGCATACAGACACATATGTCAGCTGAATCATGGATGAATATAATAATTCTGTGTTGGGCAAAACCTGGGATCCAGACAGGGAATTGAGGTCATTAGCGAAGGAGATTGCTGTTATTGGTGAAACACAGCGCAGGTGACATGTGTCAAAAATGTCCCTTGGGGCCAAATCAGTTTTTCCAGCAATCAGCTCTGAAGCAAGTAATGTCGCAAATGCTAGTGGTGGAGGAAGCTCTGCAGCACCTGAATAGTTTGGTCAGGGTGGTGGCGAGTTATACATGTGGGCTTCTCATGTGTTCTTTTACAAGCTTCTTTTAAACGTTGCCATTGGAAGATGCTATAGAACATTATGCATTATTTTCCCACTAGCATTTTACGGCTATGTTGGATGGTAAAAATGCCATATGGTCAGATAGATGGAAACGAGGCCTAACATTTCAGGAAATGTAATATTAACATAACATTTCAATGATGTACAGTAAGCATGAATTTTTTCAAACATTGCAACTAATGTGTCTCATATATCAAATAAAGGATTCAATATGGAAAGATGTCTCAGCGACATATGTTTTGTCTCAGCTACGCCTTCCACATTGACAGTACACAGTGCTCAGAACTTACAGTATAAAAAATATGTGAAAAATGTCTTACAAGAAAAAGTTACAAATGATACTTTTATACTCACTTACTATTTGTTTGGAAATATGGAAACAGAAAAGAAAGAAAAGGTTTTGTGGGTTAAATACTGTGGATAGATATTGAAGAAAGAAAAAAACAAATGTAGTCTCATAGTCCAGCATTATATAGAAGATTACTGTCAGCTACCAGACCTTATTTTCCATAATTTACTTTAAAGTAAATTACTAAAATGTACTTGAAAATCTGAATTCATTGATTGGGACATAAAACCTGATGAAAGATAGGTGAATCATATTTTTTTTATCATAAGCTCTACCCGGTAGTGACAATTTTAATAATAAATCAATAGTGCTACTTAAACTTGGTTGAAGGTATAATAGCACATGCTAACACTCTTGTCTCCAGAGACCTTGAAGTTAAATTGAATAAAACTTGACTGATGAAAAGCACAAAATGCAAAAAGGAATAAGCCAACACTTGGTGTAAATCATTTAGTTTGACATCCTGTTCTGCACAGTAATATTCATAATGATAAAAAAAGAGCTGCGAACACAATTTTGAAGTAGAATATACTAAATATTTAAAAAAACACATCTTTTTGGTGTCTGTCTGACCATGTGAATCAATATTGTATATAACAGACTCAAATAGCAATGCATAAATCCATTTACCTGTAATTTAAAGCAACTATATAATTAAACCAAATTAATTCCAATAAATATTGTTACATCTTTTTTATGAGTGAACTTTTTTATTATTGTTTTTATTTATTTATGTTTTATTTTATTTGAACTCAAACACTCTATGATTTGGAAATTCAGTTTTGTAATGCCACAGACTCGGTTTGATTGGTGAATATTGGGACAGACAATCTTGTGGAATCAGCTTTTCTGGAGATCAAAGAAAGATTGTAGTCTGTGTGTTTTATAAAATGAAAACTCTAGAGACATAAATAAACTTAATGTCTCATTCAAAATGTCCACGAAACACAGAGTGCGTACTGTGATGTACAGACTGGCATCAGATCTTCTGAGCCGAATTTGATACCTTCAACCTGATATTTATGAGGTTGTTGAGTTTGGGTCGGGATACTCACGGCAAATCTATACATCATGTTTCATACTTGGTTTATGTTTCACAAACATCAGGATGAAATTTAAAAGAATAATCCAGTTCCATTAACTTCTGCATCAAGAGGTGAGAAGGGCGGTGTCTACTGGTGAGCGAGCACTAAAATGCTCGGGTACTCATCCCATCATGTTCCCATTCCATCTACGAGATATTTTGTGGTTATTTTACTGTCTCTTGCCCTGGGTGCCTTGACTGTTTGCAAGGCATCATGAAGTGTGTAGATTCCCAAAGGATTTTGCTTTGCAATGTAGTGCCAGGGGTCAGAAAGCTGGGTTTGCATTGAATTAGGTCATGTGTCTTCCAATAGGACAGTGACCCCAAACATACATCAAGAAGGTACCTAGAAATAGATCGAAACAATTCAGAAGTGGTAATTCCAGCTCCAGTAGCATAAAGTCTCCCACCACTACCTCTTACATATAGATGCTACCAAGAAACTGTGAAAGGACACATTACATCATTTAATTTTCCCTGCTTTGATGAATTTCTGAGTACAGAACACCATAAAAAGCATAAATCGGTAAATGAGTGCATGGGAAAAACCAGCCGCAAGGCTTAGATAATAATCTCTGACTAGATGCTAGTCATACGCGATTCCTACTGCCACACTTCACCGTCAAGGAATTGCAGAGAAAAGCAGTATTATTGTAGAATATAGAAACGATTTGAGCTGGCCCCGAAATGATTTTTTTATTGTACGTGGCAGCAATGAACTCTGGAGTAACGCAAATAACACTGTAAGCTTTGATGAATTTCTGAGCACAGATCATTGTAAAAAGCATGAATTGGTCAATGGGTACAAGTAAAAAAACAGCAGCAAGGCTTAAAATTTATAAGGCAATAATGTTTGACTAGATACCTGTCATACACTATTCCTACTGTCACACCTCACTGTAGAAGAATTGCAGGTAAGAATGGTATTATTGAAGAATACAGAAGGGATTTGAACAGGCCCTGAATAGATTTTTTTATTGTACGTGGCAGCAACAAAGTCCGGAGGAACACAAGTAACACTGGCAGCTTTGATAAATTTCAGAGTACAGCTCATTGTAAAAAACATGACTAGATGCCTGTCATACACTATACCTACTGCCACACTTCACCATAGACAAATTGCAGATAAGAGTGGTAATATAACAGAACATAATCTATTAAGAATTAACCCTGAAAAAAAGGATTAGTTTAATCTAGCAGCATCAAGGACTGTTATTTCATCAACCCGCATCTACTCAGCCTGAAATGGTGGAGACCAGGATCTTCTGTAATTACTGTACAACTATCCTGTCCCAGCTATGAAATCATGCATGCAGTGTGAGAACTCCCTATGTGACGACCACCTGACAGCCAACAAGACATATAGTAATGTAACCCACTAGCTCATTTAGTTTTAAAAATTTTTTTCCTCAACTAGAAGGTCGATTCACAGAAAAGCTTTTTTTCACATTACTAAGGAGTGGGTCTCCTAAACTGGAAAGCGTATGCACTAAGTGCAAGGGATGCCAAAAGTTAGAAGGAGGAACTCCAATGCCTCTTTGAAGAGACGTATAGTGGAGGGCCTCAGAAAACATTTTTATCCCATTATTAAGGAGTGGATATCCTAGACTGGTAATGCCCATGCACTAAACATTTACTTCTGGGGGCTATACATATATATATAAAAGAATTTTCAAGGTAGGCCTCTAAAAATTGTCAATGCGGGCATCATAAACACCCTTAAAAATGTATAGAAAGTGTAGCATGAGCACCCTGTTGGTACAGTGGTAGAGGTAGAGGACAACACAAAAAAGACAAAATTCTGAAGCATATACTCATGTTTGGGTGGGAAAGGGTGCATGGGAATAGACTAGAAAAAAAAACACTGAATCTGAGTTTATGTTCCGCTGCTGTAATCCGGTGGTTGTACAGAAGTCTGTCCCAATCCAACCCTGGTTCATTTTGATAAGAGTCAGCCTGTCAGCATTTTCAGTAGAAAAAACTTTGTTTATTGCAGAAATCTGACTTTGAGATTCAGAGGTGGGTGAGACTTCTGACCAAAGACTGCAAAGGAAGGTAATTTCCTGACAGACTATAAAGCAGAATTATTGTGAGCAAATTCAGGCCAAGGGAGTAAATCTGGCCAATTGTTCTGATGCAGTACTACCTTATGTCTTGCTGCTGTGCTTAGTTTTGCCATGGTGTATGACTTGTGACATAAAACTGTCTTCCACATCCTCTATTTTGTAGTAGACTTAGGCTGTACCTCATCTAGTTTTAAGCCTCATACACAGCTGTTTCTGTTCCAGATAATAACTTTTTTAACCTACATATCAAAATGATTATCAGTATAACCTGTTTGATATAATTGGTCACTTGCACATCTAGCTCTAATCCTACAAAATCCCTGACTTTGTGCAAGTGACACTGGATCAGCAGAGGATTAGTTGGGTAAGTAATGGTTATTTCATTACTATATGATATTCTCTACTGTTGACCGATTTTTCTGTAATCCCTTTAAAAGTGTTTGGCATGCAGGGCATGAAAACATTTACATCTTATAAATTTTTATTTCTGGGCTTCTTTTCCAGTCATTATTACAATAGGTGTCATTAGGGAGGGTTCAATGTTTTGGCTCTGTAAAATAATTCAGCAGAGCTACGAGTGCCAAGTGACTAGAACAGCAAGAAGTATACATTCAGCCTAGCCGGTTACATCATGTGATGATTTTCATGTAAAGCCTCTGCTCTAGATAAATCCTATCTGTGAACTATTTTAACCCTGCTCATTATTTATGTATCTATACAGTAGCATAGATTGAATAGGAGTCAGGTCAACCAAATTCAATGTTTTCCAGGTCACCTAAACAATCACTTACAAAGGGCGTATTATTGAATTTATATGTAAGCTGGAGATGAAAATGGCAGTCCTTTTACTTACAGGAACCTGAGCCAGCTGGTTAAAAAATATAATATAAGTGATGACAAATTTCATTGCTTTCATATATCCCACAAAGTAATTATAACATTGAATTATTTATTGTTACAAAGTTGCTGACCCCACTTCCAGAAATGTATGAAAATGCAAGACATTATTTCAGACTTCATGTTTGTTTCTCATAAAAATATTTAATATGACACAATTATGTAGTAGGATAGACAAATTACAGTGAGATCTGATATAGGAAAGATGTGTATCTTCGTACCGTGTTAGCCAGTAAGTGAGATCTGATGAATTTCACATTTCTAATACACTGCTAAAATCTGATCTCATGTCTGTGAACAAATGAATGTAAGATCACATTGAATCAGGTTTGGAGCTGTAGTTTCTGGGTTCAAAATTGTCTTTCCAAATTTTAAGAATTTTAGGTGAATGAGAAGCATTTTTTTAAAGAAGTTCTATTTATGTGTTTGGGGAAAAAAATCATAATTTTATTAACCCCCTTGCCAACATGTGACATACTGGTACGGGATATGCCGACTCCTTGACTTTGATACAGGCTCAGAATTTGAAATGAGAAACAAAGTCTTTAAAAAAGAAATCATACTCAAGGAAAGTAAAAAAATAGTGGACCCATTGCCTCAGTATCAGGGGCCTCCTTATTAAATATGCATGGACACTGCTAAACAGGAATAACTACCAAAAACATGGAGCTCATAGTCTAAGAATAAAATTCAAAAATTTTATCGAATATAACAAGTCATATAACTATATACACAGTAATGAACATGTATCAAGTGTGAGGCAGCGACCGGTGTCATATGTGAGGGTCGTTATGTGTCCCCAGGATGTGCACAGTAGCATGTTGAGGCCGCGGGAGTGCATTGTAGTCACAGGCATAGTTGTGATTGCAATGCAAAGTAAAAGTAAGTGTTGGTCTTGGGCAAGCTATTTGTCCAACTCAGATTTAAGAAAACCTGCTGTGGGCTTTTATTTTTGAAACGGACTACAGGATGGTAGTGGGGCGGTCTGTTTCATTCCCGGCCGTGTTTTCCATGTGGCCTGCGGCCACAGGTTGCTTGTAAAACCCCTGAATAAGAGGGTTGGCTGTGTAAGTTTGGTTTTGCAAGCGTGCAGAGCAAAAGACTCTGCTATAGCTCCAACCTGTGTGAGGCAACACAGAGCCAAGCAAAGCCAAAAGGCCTGGCACCCCTCGGCATACATGGTGGTGCAGTCATCCACAGCAACCGGTCTTGGTCACGGACTGTCTTTGTTTTCCGGCTGCGGTCCGGAGGATCCTATTTAATTTCTGTTTGTGAGTAGTCTGATAAATAAAAGAGACTTTGTTTTGAACTTTCCTGGGTCACTGCCTGATCTGTCACACTGCACCAACCCAGCTGCACTACATATGGTTGGAGAATGCGAGCAGTGTGAACTGAGGCATACCCAAAGCGTGCTGCATGTCAGTAATTAAGCCAACAACGCTACAGCTCAAATTTGCTGACAAGATGGAGGAGCTTTTGAAGCAGTTGGCCCTCACTCAGCAGCAGCAACAAGAGCATCACCAGCAGCAGCTCCAGCTTCAGAACCAACAAGAGCAACGGCAGCAGGAAAAGCAGCGATGGCAGCAAAAGCAGCAGCAATGGCAGCAGGAGCTACAGCAACAGCAGCAGGATCAGCACCAATTGCAGCAGAAAAATAACCTGTTGATGCAGCAGATTGCAGCTATGCGAGAGGCGGCCCCACTGGTGACCTCAATCCGTTTGGAGGCTCGGTATTAAGTTCGGTCAGCCTTAAGGAAGATGAGTCCTGAGGACGACATGGAGGCCTTCCTCAACGTCTTTGCAGAGCGAGAGAGCTTGCCAGTGACCCAGTGGGCTGAAGTGGTGGACCCCTTCCTGACGGGCGATGCTCAGAAGGCCGACCTGAACCTCAGTCAGGATGATGCACTGGGCTATAAGAAGCTGAGAGGTGAGATCCTTGCCCAACTATGGGTTAACACATATGTACGTGCACAATGGGTATTCCAGTGGTCTTTTGTGGATTCGAGTTCCTCCAGGTCTCAGGCATATGACTTGCTGCAGCTGGTAAAAAAATGGCTCCAGCCTGAGACCTTAACTATTTTCCAGATGGTAGAGAGGGTGGTGGTCGAACGGCTGGTGAGGGCTCTGCCAGCAGCCATACAGCGTTGGGTGGGGCAAGGGGACCCGGGCACTCTGGACCAGGTAGTGGTCTACACAGCTTTATATTTTCTTCCATGTATGGAAACCTATTGGTTCCACAGTGGTGCTATATGGTATATATCTTTGCTCTTTCAGCAGCTTGCACTACCAATATTGGTTAATTTTTAAGTGATTGCCTATTTGCACATAATGCCTTGTCATGTTATACATTGATTATCATCATTTTTGACATATGCTCCATATGAAATTTGTGCTTTCATGTGTCCTAGTATAATTATCATATGAATCATTGTTTTTTCTTATATATCTTCTGCCTAGCACATTGGAGGATGTGAGCATTAGGTTCTTATTTTGGGACCTTATTGGAGTTTGACATGTGGCCATTTTGTTCTGGCCTTTTTAATTGTTTTTAAATGTCACTGCTGTCACTTTTTGTGTAAATATTTTTGTATGTGAATAAAATTTGTTATTATTTGTTCTATTTAATATTGTGGTCATGATTATGGGGTTGATCTCGTCTGCTATACACACTTCTTCTTGTCCTTAGTTTTCATAATTATGTGTGTGGTCGGTGGTCCCCTTTTATATTTTGCAGTGCCCTCAAGTTTTTCAGTTTTCTGCTAAAATTTGACCTCTATCTCATGCCACGGGTGGACGAGCTAATTGAAAGACTGGTGGAGGCCCAGTACTTCACCACGCTCGATCTCACCAAAGGTTACTGGCAGGTTCTATTAAGAGAGTCGGCGAAAGAAAAGACTGCTTTTATAACACCAGAGAGTCTCTATCAATATGTCATCTTGCCTTTTTGGTTACATGGGGTTTCGGCTACATTCCAGAGGCCGATGGACATAGTGTTAGAGCCCCATCGGAAATAAGCATCAGCATATTTAGGTGACATAGTCATCTTTAGTGCAGATTGGAAAACCCACATGTCTCAGGTACAAGCAGTGCTGGAGTCTCTCAGAATCGTGGGGTTAACAGCGAACTCAAAGAAATGCGTGATAGGACTCATGGATGCCCGGTACTTAGGTTACATGATTGACCGCGGGGTTATCAAACAAGCAAGCAAGCAAGATCGAGGCCATTCAAAACTGGCCCAAGCCATTAAGTGCAAAACAGGTAAGGTCATTCCTTGGCATCATTGGTATTATCGTCAGTTTATACCCAATTTTGCTGGGAAATTGGCACCCCTAACTGACCTGTTAAAAGATAAGAAGTCAGTGATGGTCTGGTGGAATCCTCAGGCGGAGATAGCATTCCAGTCCCTGAAGTCGGTGTATGGATAGCAGGTCCACATCAACTCCAACTTCAAGAAATCCTTCATCATGCAAACAGATTCCTCAGAGGTAGGCCTAGGAGCTGTGATGTCACAAGAGGTGAATGGGAATAAGTATCCAGTCACCTAATTGAGCAGGAAACTGACCCAGGAAGAGAAAAATTATAGTCTAGTGGAGGAGTGCTTGGCGATTAAGTGGGCTTTGGAGTCACTACGCTACTATTTGCTCGGGCATCAGTTTCGCTTGGTAACAGACCATTAACCCCTAGTCTGGATGAGAAGCAAAAAAAGGAAGGAATGCTTGAGTCACCCTATGGTTCCTGTACCTACAAAACTTTAGTTTCTCAGTGGAACATCGGGCGGGGAAGCCACAGGGAAATGCGGATGCCATGTCATGGGCCCCCTGTATAGTGACAAATGTTCATCCACACAAGTTTGAACAGAGGGGGGTATGTGGGCTTTTATTTTTGAAATGGACTACAGGATGGTAGTGGGGTGATCTATTTCCTTCCCGGCTGTGTTTTCCATGTGATCTACGGCCACAGGTTGCTTGTAAAAAAACCCTGAAGCAGATGGTTTGATGTGTCAGTTTGGATTTGCAAGCATGCAGAGCATGCTATAGCTCCGACCTGTGTGAGGCAACACAGAGCCAAGCGGAACCAAAAGGCCTCGGATCCCTCAGCCTACATGGTGGTGCAGTCATCCACAGCAACTGGTCTCGGTCACAGACTGTCTTTGTTTCCCGGCTGTGATCCGGAGGATACCATTTACTTTCTGTTTGTGAGTACGCAGATAATTAAGAGATTTTGTTTTGAACTTTCCTGGGTCACTACCTGATCTGTCACTGCACCAAGCCCGCTGCACTACACAAGGCAAAGTCAAATAGATCAGGAACTCAGATAAAAAAGCATATGTACCACATAGAGTATTAGGGCATGGAGAGTATATGATTCAAATATGTAAATATATAAAGTGCAAGTGCTTTTATGCTTCTAAACATCAGGAGTGTGATCATATCTTTGATTTCGACTAAACTGTTTGCATTTGAAATGAATGACTAGACACGAGATCTATCCCCCGCTGTATTAGATCTTCAAGATGTCTTGGAAGAATTAACATCATGTTATGCAATATCTGTTTATATGTTGATTTGATCTATGACTGTCATATATATGTATCACATGTTTTGGTCTATTTATTGCTATATATTTATGAGCCATGAATTGAATTGTAACATATTTATTTGCACTGATATATGCTTATAAAGTGAACTGAATGCCCTTTTTACACATCTGTGTTTTTCCTTATTTACTTGGTATGCACCAAGAACTTTATGATGTTGTCTATTGACATTATGTGTTATAAAAATTGGGATAATTGTTTTTCATTTCCATATTTTGCAATAATATCACTGTTTATAGCATACCAGCACTGTCACTTATTTATATATTTTGTTCAGTATTTGCACATGCTATAAAACAATTTTCTTGCACTGTGTAGTTCACTTATTTGTCACTTTTCCATTCACACTCTGTGGACTATTTTGACAGATCTACAGTCACTTTAGTAATCAGTAAACATGCTGGGCACACATCATGTTATGATCATTATTGACTCACCCATTTACATATTTATGACTACTATGGTGTCTGAGAAATGAGCATGTCTCTGATGTGCGGGTCATTGATGTCATAGGGGATTTCTCCGTGACCCACAGTGTCGGAACTGCCGTCGGAAGTGATGGAAGTTCCGGCGCATACAACAACACAAATGCGCCACACTTGATCATTGGAATTAATCACACCTGTGTGGGGGTTATTTAAGGTCTAGCCTGGACACACAATAGAGTACAGCCTCCTGAGGAAACCGACGCGAAATACGCATTGGGATTGCCAGCTATGTACCACATGGGGGGTAACAATGGGTAAGAGTGCATCTATCTGATCTTGAACTTGAAGCCATTGGGAGCATAGCTGGATCATTTATATAGCCTTTATGTGTTACTCAGTTCTGTCATGCATTGATCACCCGCCTGATGTTTAGAAGTATATAAGCACTTGCACTTTATATATTTACATATTTGAATCATATACTCTCCATGCCCTAATACTATATGTGATGCATACACTTTTTTATCTGAGTTCCTGATCTATTTGACTTTGTCTTGATACATGTTCATTACTGTATATATAATTATATGTCTTGTTATATTCAATAACATTTTTGAATTTTATTCTTGGACTATGAGCTCCATGTTTTTAGGTAGTTATTTCAGAAATTAAGATTGCATCTTTGTCACAGTTGCTGGCTGAGTTAATGATGATGGCTGCTTCTAACAGCCATGTGTAGAGCAAAGCTTCGCTCACAGCTGTTAAATACCGTTAACTTGTGAAATGCGGCTGTCAATCTGTGACATTTACAGTGACCATCCTTGGAAGTATGCTGTCCTAACCGGCCATCAAAGCTATCACAACGTGATTGTGAGGCAGTGATGGGTTTCTGTGACAGCCAGGAGTCTGCTGAAGACCCACATGCCTGTCATGACAGTACTCCTGGTTAAGCCAGTCTATGGTTGGGATTTATAGGAGACTGTGTTTTTCAGACGATCGCAGATACAAGTCCTCTACAAAGACTAACAATTACAATAAAATGTAAAAAAAATTAAATAATTAAAACTTCAAATCAATTTCCTTTTCCCTCATTAAGAAAAAAATATATAAACAATGGAGTAACAAGAGAAAAAAATGTGTTTTTTTCAGCCACTGGAACAGAGCAAAAAAATGCAATAAGAGGCAATCAAAACATTATATCTACCCCAAAATGACATCAATAAAATCTCAGCTTGGGATGCAAAAAACAATCCCTCTCACAGATCTTTTATCCAGAAATTAAAAACATTACAGCTCTCTGAAAATGGCAACACAAGAAAAATTTGTTTTTATTTGTTTTTTTTTAAAAAAAATTGTAAAAAAGGTCACCATTTCCATTAAAAAAAACTATGCATGTTTGGTATCACTGTAATCATTCTATCTTGGAGGATCAGATTTCCAGATCATTAAATCATATAATGAAAACTATAAGTAAATTAAAAAAAAACAATATTGTGAAATTGCGCTTTTTTTTTGCTATTTCACTGACTTGGAATTTTTTTTCAGCCCTCCTGTACATCACATGTGCCTAATTCATTTAATGAGTTATGCTCATTGTGCTCCAGTGAACCTCTACATTAAGACTGGTGTGCTCAAGGCTGGTCTTACTGAATCAGCCCCTTAATTTTTCTTCACTTTAGAGTGTGGCCCTCAACCAGCCCCTAGATACAGAATCAGAACCGAAAGTCTGCCGATCGCAAAGATGCACCCTAAGTGGCTTTTTCACATACTGCAGTACTGCTGTGGGTCTCTGGGAGGCTACCCTCTGGAGCAGAATACTCCTTTAAGGTGTTTCTCAGCTAAAAGTTGGTAATGCGTACTCAGTCACACCACCATTGATCGGACATTTCTGCAGTGCTCAATTGATAAGACCTAGATTATGATTAGTGATGAGTGAGTATACTTGTTGCTTGGGTTTTCTGAGCATGCTCGGGTGTCCTCCAAGTATTTCGCCGTGCTTGGAGATTTAGTTTTTGTCGCTGCAGCTGCATGATTTGGGGCTGCTAGACACCCTGAATACATGTGGGGATTGCCTGTTTGTTAGGAAATCTCCACATTCTCCGTATTCAGGCTGTCTAGCAGCCCCAAATCATGCAGCTGCGGCAACAAAAACTAAATCTCTGAGCACACCCAAATGCTCGTGGACACCCGAGAAACGAGTATACTCGCTGATCACTAATTATGATGTCTATAAAAGGAAAAAACATGTATGGCATGCTATTGTCAGAATTAGCTAAGCTTTTCTAGATCTGAAAATGTTGACATCCCTGCTAATTTTAAATTGGCGAGATTAAGAAAAAGAAAATAAATAAATAAATAAATAAATTACTTCATATGCTTACATTATCTTTCAATTAGATTTGCTACATAATAATTTTAGGTGTCCTAAAAATGTTGCAAAAAATAACAGCAGATTTTCTTTTTCTGTTAATGATGATCAAAAACACAAAAAACAGGGGTGGACATATCATTGGTGCAACCTGTTCATGAAATAGAAAAGCAGCTGCCGACAGCACTTCAGATATCAGAATGCATGTTCCAATTCCACTGGACCCAACTGGAAAAGTACATACCATAAAATAGAGGAGAACAGCATCCAATCCGGGTGAAAATCCACCTGAAAGTCAAGGAAATGTAAATCCAAAATGAATATGCGCTGATCCCCACAACCAAAATCCCATCCTTCTGTGCCAACATCTATGATAATAAATCCAAGCTGAATATGCACTCCTCCCCACACTCATAATTTCTGCCCACCTCTTGGCACTGACGTCAGTGATAGTAAATGACATTTAAGATTTTTACTAAGAGGGGGATATTATACCAAAATGGGGGCATTATACCAGGAAGTAAGACAATATACCAGGATAAGGGACGTTATATCAGCACGGGGGACATTATAACAGAATGAGGAAATTATACTAGCAAGGGGCACATTATTCCAGGATGTAGGCATTATCCTAGGATGGGGGCATTATACCAGAATGGGGGACATTATATCAGGAAAGCAGATACTAGACCAGGATGGAGGACATTATATCAGCATGGGGAACATTATGCCAGGAAGGAGACATTATACAAAAATGGAGGACATTATACCAGAAAGGAGACATTATACTAGAATGGAGACATTATAACCCAATGGGGAACATTATACCAGCATGGGGGACATTCTACAAGGAAGGGGACATAAGATCAGAATGGGGGACTTTATACCAAGATGGAGGTCGTTATACCAGCATGTGGGATATTATAACAGGATGGGGGCATTATACCAGAATGGAGGACATTATAACAGGAAGGGGACATTATACCAGGATAGAGAACATTAAATCAGGAAGTGAGACATTATACAAGGAAGGGCCCAGGATGGTGGAAAATGTTATAGCATGCGGCCTAGTACAGGGGGCATCATTACTGGAAGGGGCCCAGAGTGTGGGAGATTATTACAAGAAAGAGCCAGAATAAGGGACATTATTACATGGGGGGGTGAACACGTATGTCTTTTTAGAATCTAGAACTCTAAAAGGACACATTCACTTGACCAAAATGCAGGTGAGGGCCTAGGCCCAAATTTTGTTCCGGGGCCCATCAGACTCTATTTATGCCACTGCAAGCAAGGATAGTATTAAACCAGACATTGCAGATTTTGCAACT
>VIAB01044845.1:0-13488 GCA_009801035.1 Oophaga pumilio
AGAACCTAGAGCTAATATTGGCGAACAAACAAACTCTGGTAAACGGTTTGTTAGAGGCATTCCCAGCACAAAGCAACGATGCAGGTTCTACCACGAGCCGTACTGGGCCAAATGGAAGAGGTGTTTGTGGTGCACACAGCCGAAGTGGCGTTGGAGACAGGGGTTTCATGACCATCTTGTGGACATATTTCTCGAGTACAGCTCACACGACTGTTAATACTGAATCGATTGCAACAGACAGGAGACAGCAGTTGTCAACTATGGTTCAAAATTACCTCTCCTTCCCTATCGATGTTCTCCCTCACAGTTCATTCCTCTTTGACTACTGGGCCTGTAAACTGGACACTTGGCCTGAATTGGCACAATATGCCTTACAGTAGCTCGCTTGCCCTGCTGGTAGTGTGCTATCAGAAAGAGACTTCAGTGCTGCAGTATCAATCCTGACAGAAAGAAGGACCCAGCTGTTGACCCAAAACGTTGATGATCTCACCTACATTAAAATGAACCATACCTGGGTTTCAAAGGATTTTGTACCACCTTCCCCTGACGAAACATAGGTTGCCAGCAAAATGGCTCGCTTTGTCCTCCTCTTCCTCCGACTTCTCCAATTCCTCCATTTGCAGCTGCTGAATGTCTAGCCTACACCTCAACATATGCCAGTTTTTCCACCTCCCTAACTGGGCTGTACTCCCCCCAGGGTCTGCGTGAGCACCTGGCGCACCCAGGCAAGTGCCTTTTCCTTGAGCAGGTGGGGGGGCCGACTCGAGGGCAACGGCACTGGCACAGGGCCCCTCATACTACGCAAAAGTGTCTCTGATGGTGGGGGGGCCCACTCGCCGTCAGACACACCGGCGTACTATAAGGGGCCCTGTGCCAGTGCTGTCGCCCACGAGTGGGCTCCCCCGCTTGCTCAGGGCCACAGCACTTGCAATACTTACCTCTTCCTGCTCCACTGCTGTGACGTCTTCCGCGTTTCCTGACGATGACATTCAGGTCAGAGAGCGCGATGACGTCACGCCTGTGCGACATCTGCCTAAACAGTCCAAGTGCAGAGAGCTGGAATATGGCGACTCTGAGGAGTCCAGAGTAGAGCAGTGCCCAGCGAGGAGAGGTATTTCATTTTTTTAATGTTTGGAACAATATATGGGGAGCATTATACACTGGAGAATGATATATGGGGCCCATCATACACTTGAGCATCATCCATGGGGCACATCATATACTGGAGCATTCTAAATGGGGACATCAGACACTGGGGCAGCATCTATGGGGCCCATCATATACTGGAGCATTCTAAATGAGGGACATCAAACACTGGAGAAGCATTTACGGGGCCCATTATACATTGGAGCATTATAAATGGGGCCCTTTATATATGGAGCATTATATTGGCCCATCATACACTGGAGCATCATCCATGGCGCCCATCAAATACTGGAGCATCATATGGGGTTCATTATTTATGGGACATCATATAGGGTATGGAGCATCATATGGAGCACATATGGGGCCTATTCTGTATGGAGCATTATATGGAGCCCATTCTGTATGGAGCAATATATGGGGCCCATTATATATTGTATGGAGCTTTATATGCGACTCATTATACTGTATGGAGCAATATGTTGGGCTCATTCTACTCTATGGAGACTGTCTTATACTGTATGGCACATTATATGGGGACCATCATATACTGGAGCATTATGTGGAGCTCATCATATACTGTATGGAACATTATATGGGACCAATTATTCTGTATGGAGCAATATATGGGGCTCATTATTCTGTATGGCGCACTATGTGGTGAACATAATACTGTATGGAGGAATATACTGTCCGGTTTTTGAGCTATTGTAGAATTTAAAATAGATATCACTCATGTAATGTAAGAAGTGAAGTATTTGTCATTGTACTATACCTATATTTCTGTGCCGTATCGGAGCATCATGAATTGTGGTATTTGTTAAAGGGGCCCTCTGACACTCTTTCGCTTGGGGCACACGAAAACCTGGAGCCAGCCAGCCCTACCACCCCCCCACAACTTTAGCCAAATAACCCCCATTTTTCAATGCGTAACTATTATTATAAAGTAAATGAAGGTTGCCAAGCTTAAGTAATAAGAATTGATGTAGTTGGCATTGAAATGGGCACTGTAGGTGTGTTTACTGTCCTCCGCTCCCTGCCGACATTGCTTCCCCATTGACTTGCAGTGGGTTTCGTGTTTCAGTTGGACCTCCGACTTTTCCCGATAGTCAGCCGATTTCCTTCGACTTGACTTTTGAGAAAAAAAAGGCAAAGTCGCTCATCTCTATTGACCAGTATGGACTGATAATAATTTACTTTACATGGCAAATACAAGGTTATCACTGATGAGCAAGATCTTCTTCTTAGTTCCTGATAATTGGCCTTTCTAAATCGTCTGCCCATTTATTTGTGTGAAATTATTTTTAAAAGGGAATTTGTCACCACATTTGATCTATCTAAACTATTAATATGGGCATACAGGTTACAGACAGCTGAGGAGAGTGATGCGTGTATATCTCATTTCAGATGCCTTGTTGTTGAGAAATCATCTTTCATTACTTTATGTAAATGACCTCTTCCAGGCTATGGGGAAGACACTGCCCAGAAGATAACTCTACCTCCAGAGCTTATTTTACATGAACGGGGAGTTACCAGTGTGATGTGTAATGGCCGCTCTCTGCTCTCCTGATCTCACTGCAGAGCTGTGTGTGATTATACCTGACACATCGGCAGGTTCCATCTCACAGGCAAACAGGGTTGTAATACAACAGAGCTGTGAGAGCTGCAGCAAATGTGTTTGCAAAAAGTCACATTACATTTCCCCTGTTCTGTGTTAGTTACTTGTCTCACACTGGTAACTCCCCCTTCATGTAAAATAAGCTCTGGAGGCAGAGTTATCTTCCAAGCAGCATTCTCCCTATAGCCTGGAAGAGGTTATTTACATATAAGAAAAATGTGAATTTCTCTGGAATAAAACATTGGATTGCAGATATCAAGGTATCATTTTATTCAGCTTCCTATGACCTGCATGCCCACTTAGACAGCTTAGAAGTGTTGATTTTACTGACAGATTCCCTTTAAGCTGGCCGAAAAATCATCTTTTTGGGAAGCACATTGTACTGTGTAAACTGGGAATGTGCTGCTGAGAACAATGATAATCCATGTGCACAGATTGATCATATTAACAATCATTCTGTGCACATGAAAATGTGGTAAGTTTATCTATGCATGCTATTAACCAACCACCACCAATCACCTTCTATGTAGCTGATTGGAGTTTGGTTAATGAACGCTGGTGGGCCAGTGTAAATGTACTCTAAGCCAGTCATATGATCTAATGTATATGGGTAATCTTGAATATTAAAGGGGTTGTCCACTACTAGAAAAACTCCTTCTTGAGCTAAATGTTTGGCACAGATTAAAATAAAAAAGCTTATATTTACCTCCAGTGCTGGCGCAGTTCCAGTGGTGTCAGCACTCGTGTTCTCGGGGCTCTCATGCAGTTGTTATGACACATGAGCTCTACGTCCAATCACCACTGGCCTCACTGTACCAGCCTTCTGACGTATTGAACATCAATATGAAGCCAGGGCTGTGGCTGATCTCTCACTTCCCCTTAATGTTTGATTTGTTTGAAGGCGGGGACAGTGAGGCCCGGGCTGATTGGGTCCAGGGCTCAGGTGTCATAATAACTGTTTGAGAGCCCAGGAACACAAGTGCCAACACCACATCAGCACCGGAGGTGAGTATAATCTTTTTTATTTTATCAGAGCCAAACATGTAGATCAAGAAAGGGTTGTCCTAGTAGTGGACAACCCCTTTTAGGGGAGGAAGATTGGGCAGTTTGACACTGTAGCGGCTTACAGTAGCGCTACTTCCCTGGCAACCGTCCGTGTGGTACTGATGCGGCACACGTGTGCCGCGCATAGTACACACACGAACACACAGACACTGATATCTCCGGTACCGTTTTTTCTGGTACTGGAAATATCAGGATTCAGGACGTATGAAAGGGGCCTAAGGGCCAAGAAATATGTAAACACTGAATACATGAGATCTGTACTGCATTATTGCTAAATAGAATGTACTTACAAAAATGAAGATTCTTAGCGCATAACCTGGCCAATTCATGTACGCCCATCAACCAGGTGAGTTTTCTCTGATAGATACCTAATCTAATACTTATCAAACATGTCTCTCCTGGGCTATCAGCTTATATTTAAATGGGCAGGTAGGAACCAGCAAACATACATTTCAGATCTCATGTATTCAGTGTTTGCATAAATTTTGGCTCTTACAAAGAATGCTGTAATGTTCTTTTTTTGCATGTTGTGCAGTCATTGCAGATTGCAGTGGTTCACACTATACAGAGGTGCTGGTCATTTTTTTTGCAGTTTACTATTGGAGGTTGTGACTGCCTCCTTGTCTGACTGTGCACTCCTCCCAATAGCACAAGGATGCTTTTAATTAGTACTGGTTCCTACCTGCCCATTTAAATGTAGGCTTATAGCCCAGGAGAGACATTTTTGCTAAGTATTAGGTTAGGTACCCATCAAATAAAGGTCACCTTGCCATGTTTAATGGACATACATGAAGTGGCCAATTTATGCATCAAGAACCTTCATTTTTGTAAGTTCATTCTATTTGGCAATAATGCAGTTCAGATCTCATGTATTCAATTTTTAGGACATAATCCAAAGCTACAGGTTGTTGTCAGTGGTCTGTTGCCCTTTTCCTGTTAATTAATATTGGTGGTTTGGGAAATTTTGGCCTTATGTATTTGGCCATTGGGCTTGATTTAGTTAACCCGTTCACGACATGCGCTATACATGTACGGCGCATGTCGTGTCCCTCCCTTTGATGTGGGCTCCGGCGCTGAGCCCACATCTTTCCCAACACATGCCAGCTGTTTTGAACATTAAATTAAATATTTAAATTGTCTCTTCAGAGAGGAAAAGGACTATAACTCTACTGCCACCTATTGGAAGTAGCAATCTTAAAAGTCAATGTTGAACTCTTAATTAGCCTTGCCACATGACTTAGGATAAAAGGTTTGACTTTGCAAGGTTAGAGAAAAAAATACTTGTGTGTCATTATTATGTCTTTATTTTTCTGTTTCTTGAGCCCCTCTTTTATATTATTCACACTAGTCACTGGATATGCCAATGGGTTGGGAAGCATGAATCAACTAACAGGTTCCCTTTAAAATGATTTTTCCATTTTGGAAATGTTAGCATATCCCAAAATAATCCACATATCCAATATCTCCCACTCCCGTCTCCAAGACTACTCACGAGCTGCACCACTTCTCTGGAATGCACTACCCGGGACAATTTGATGAATTCCCACAATTTAGAGCGTGCCCTAAAAACGCATTTCTTTAGACTGGTTTATAGCCTTCACCTCACTTATGTAACAATTTTCACTTTGCCCTTCCAAAATTTTCTTGCAAATCTGGTCGCTCGCAGCAAATAATAATAATAATTTTATTTATATAGCACCAACATAATCTGCAGCACTTAACATTAGAGGGGACTTGTACAGACAATAAAAGACATTAGTGATTAACAGTAATACATAAATCAGCAGATACCAGGAGGAGTGAGGGCCCTGCTCACAAGCTTATAATCTATGAGGAAATAGAAGGGACACGAAAGGTGGATGGTAACAATTGCTTTGAATGTTCTGACCAGCCATAATGTAATAAATCGGGTGTTCATGTAATGCTGCATGAATCAGTAACCAACCAGTACGTGTAAAAGTATAGACATCGAAGGCTATTACATGCATTTAGCGTGTGAGAACATGATTCAAGGGTCCTGGTTATGAAGAAAATTTTGAATGGGCAACATTGGGATAGTTAGAAAAATATGTTGAGGTGGTAGGCCAGTCTGAAGAAATGCATTTTTAGGGCAAGCTTAAAGCTGTGGTTATTGGGGATTAATCAAATTATCCTGGGTAGTGTATTCCTAAGAATTGGAGCAGCAGTCTTGAAGAAAGGAGTGGGAGGTTCTGATTATTGAGGATGTTATCCTTAGGTCATTAGCAGAATGGAGGGGACGGTTAGAGTGGTATACTGAGATGAAGAAGGAGATGGGTGGCTCTGAACCATGGAGCGCTTTGTGGGTGACAATGATAAATTAATATTGAACTCTGGAGTGGATGGGTAACCAGTGCAATGACAGGCACAAGGTAGAGGAATTGGTGTAACAAGTGGTGAGGAATATGATCCAGGCTGCAGCATTCAAGACAGATTGGAGAGGGGAGAGTTTAGTAAGACGGAGACCAATTAGTAGAGAGTTACAATAGTTTAGACGAGAATGAATAAGAGCAACAGTAAGAGTTTTTGCAGAGTTGAAAGTAAGAAAAGGTTGAATTCTAGAAATGTTTTTGAGGTGTAGATAACAAGAGCGAGCCAGTGATCGAATGTGGGGGATGAATGACAGATCTGAATCAAGTTTGACCCCAAAACAGCGCCATTAATTCCATGGTGCTGTACATGAGAAGGGGTTACATACAAAGTTATAGATATCTTTACAGTAAACAAAATTTGCAATGACAGACTGGTACAGTGGGGAGAGGACCCTGTCCTTGCGGATTTACATTCTAAGGGATAATGGGGAAGAGACAGAAGGTTGGGGGTGTGGCAGCTCTGGTGGTGGTGGTGAGGTGGCAGCTCTGGTGGTGGTGGTGAGGCAGCAGCTCTGGTGGTGGTGGTGAGCCGACAGCTCTGGTGGTGGTGATGAGGCGGCAGCTCTGGTGGTGGTGGTGATGAGGCAGCAGCTCTAGTGGAGGTGATGAGGCGGCAGCTTGGGAGGTGGCGAGGCGGCAGCTCGGGTGGTGGCGAGGCGGAAGCTCGGGTGGTGGCGAGGCGGCAGAATAGTTATTGCAGGCTGTAGGTTTTCCTGAAGAGATGAGTTTTCAGGTTCCGTTTGAAGGATCCGAGAGTGGTGGATAATCGGACATGTTGAGGCGTGGAATTCCAGAAGATAGGGATATTCGGGAGAAATCTTGGAGGTGGTTGTGTGAGGAACAAATAAGTATAGAGGATAGTAGGAGGTCTTGGGAGGATCGAAGATTATGTAAAGGAAGATATTGGGAGATTAGTTCAGAGATATAGGGAGGGGACAGGTTGTGGATAGCTTTGTAGGTCAGTGTTAGTAGTTTGAACTGGATTCGTTGGGGAATTGGGTGCCAGTGGAGGGATTTGCAGAGGGGAGAAACAGGGGAGTAGCGAGGAGAGAGTTGGATTAGTCGGGCAGCAGAGTTGAGGACCGACTGGAGTAGTGCAATAGAGGTGATGGGGAGGCCACAGAGGAGGGTGTTGCAGTAATCAAGGCAGGAGATGATGTGGACATGCACAAGAGTTTTAGTAGATTGAGGGCTGATGAAGGGACATATTTTGGAAATGTTTTTGAGTTGGAGGTGACAGAAGGTGGCAAGAGTTTGGACGTGTGGTTTGAAGGACAGGGCAGAGTCGAGAGTTACTCTGAGGCAGCGGATTTCAGGTGCGGGAGAGAGCGTGATGCCATTTACCATAATAGATAGATCGGGTAGGGAAGATACGTGAGATGGAGGAAAGATGATGAGTTCGGTTTTGTCTACATTGAGTTTTAGGGAGCGAGAGGCGAAGACTGAGGATATGGATGATAGACACTCCGGGATTCTGGACAGCAGAGAGGTGACATCTGGGCCTGAGAGTTAGATCTGAGTGTCGTCCGCATACAGGTGGTACTGGAAGCCATGGGACTTTATGAGTTGTCCTAGGCCAAGGGTATAGATGGAAAGAAGTAGGGGCCCCAGGACAGAGCTGTTATGTTTCGGTAGCTGAGGAGTGCAGGCAAAAAGGCAATACACCAGAGCAGTTGGAATCTATGAGATTGCAGTACCCTGACTAACCACCACAACTAGAGGCAGCCGTGGAGCGTTCCTACGTTGGTCCTAGACGCCTCGTCACAGCCTGAGAAACTATCTACACCTAAAGATAGAAATAGGAAAGCTATCTGCCCCGGAGCAGAACCCCAAAGATAATAGCAAGCCCCCAAACATATAATGGCGGTTAGACAAGACGAAATACTGACACAGACAGAAAATAGTATGAGCAAACGTTGGGGCCCAAACTAACTAAATAGAAAAGGATAGGAAGGGTACTTACTGCAATCCCCAAAAAAAACCCTGAAAGCACCAACTCTACTAATTTCAAAAACACCTGAGATCACACGACCTCTACCACCTAAATTAGCTCTCTGGTGTAACAAAATCAAAACAGCAGCCACTGAAAAAACTGGAAAAAGCAAAAGTACAAATATCAGTGGCTGAACAAAACTGAGAGGGCAAAAGCCCCCTGAGGGGACCCAGAAGGCCCCCACAGAAGTGCAGGACAAAATGCAAAAATCAAGCACAGAAACAAAAAGCAGAAAATGTCTTATCTGTTAGCAGGAGATGCAGACACGACACAGCAGGCTACAAGGGAAACTGGAATCAAGGATTCAGACCAGAACAATTGATCACTGGCAACCCTGATGGGAAGGTGACTCCCTTATATAAGACCAGTCAGTAACACCTGATTCCCAGTCCTCACAATCATCACTGAACAGACCAGTACCGCCCGTAACCACCAGAGGGAGCCTCTGCTCAGAACTCATCTCAAACCCATTCACAACACAGAGCCTTGAGGGAGTAATGATAGAACCACACATGGAAATGGTAATGTTGGACATAGGTAGGTTAATGGATGAAGGAAACACAAGGAGTTAAGTTTTTGATAGGTTCAGTTTGAGATAGAGGGAGGACATGATGTTGGAGATAGCGGTAAGACAATCACTGGTGTTTTGTAATAATGCAGGTGTAATGTCAGTAGAGGTGTATAATTAGGTGTCATCAGCGTAGAGATGGTACTGAAAACCAAATCTACTGATTGTTTGTCCAATAGAGGCAGCATACAAGGAGAACAGGAGGGGCCTAGGACTGATCTTTGAGGAGCCCCAACAGTAAGGGGAAGGTGAGAGGAGGAGGAGCCAGCAAAAGAAACAGTGAAGGAGCAGTCAGAGAGGTAGAATGAGAACCAGGAAAGAATGGTGTCCTTGAGGTCGATGGAGCATAGTGAGGAGACGCTGATGATCTAAAGTGTTGAATGCTGCAGAGAGATCCAGGAGAATTAGCATGGAGTAGTGACCATTAGGTTTAGCTGTTAGGAGATCCTTGGAGACTTTAGTGAGGGCAGTTTCAGTAGAGTGTAAAGAGCGGAAACCGGATTGTAGAGGGTCAAGAAGAGAGTGATCTGAGAGATAGCAGATTAGACGGGAGTGGAGCAAAGGTTCCAGGAGTTTAGAGATGAAGGGAAGATTAGAGACAGGTCTATAGTTAGCAGCACTGTTCAGGTTGAGGGATTGGTTTGTAAGTAATGGATGTACGCTGGAGTGTTTAAATGAGAAGGTAAAGAAACCTGAAGGGAGACACTGAATATTTTTGTTAGGTGAGTGGTGACTGCTGGAGAAATGGACTGGAGGAGCTGTGAGAGAATGCAAGAAGAAGATGCAAGGAGCCTGATCACTTCTTATTCCGTGACTGGTTCAAAGACAGAGAGTGAGCTAGATGCAGTGGGGGAGGGAGTACAGTGCATGGGAATCAGGGGCGGACATATCATTGGTGCAACCTGTGCAGCCGCACAGGGGCCCAAGAGGCGAGGGGGCCCATTTATACCTCCAAAGCAGGTGCAAGTTTGCATTTTTAGGAGATCTTGGGCTCCAAAGGGCCCATGTATTGTTCTTGCACAGGGGCTCTTTTCTGACTTTGTCCGCCAGTGATGGGAATGTTGGGGTGGTCTCTTAATTCGAGACCCTTGATTGCCTGCTCCTGATCTAACCTATGAATTAAGTGCATACGCTGAAGAAATCACACCAGATACAGAGTCAGATGTATTCTCCTCTCTTGATTACAGTAGGTACAGAACTCATTCATTGGTACAGATACAGTATCTTATGTAGTAGAAAGCGATAGTGCAGCGACAATGCATAGCTTGCAAGCTGCGCATATGTCCATGATTGGCCTGATTCTTTATATGATCTTGTGTGTTGCATCAGCTTCCTCCCGGATCCATCTTGCATAATAGAGTGTTGTCCCGGATGCAGGCGCCATCTTGCCATATTATGCTTAAGCGAGCTTATGTAAGGTCAATAATTGATTTCATCAGTCATACTCTCCTTCACAGTATGAGGGAATTGGGAGAAAATTTCCTATCGGATATAGTCAATTTTTTCCTTAAAATAATTAGCCAGATCTTCAGCGCTGAGATCCGTGGTTGGGGCCCGCATTCTTGGAATGAGGAGGGAATGAAAAATGTCAGAGACGTTTAAGACTATTGGATAGTAAGGTGATGAGGTTGTTGAAATAGGTTTGTTTGGAGAGGTGAAGGGCAGAGTTGTATGTTTTAATCATAAACTTGTAATGGATGAAATCTTCGGGCAGATTGAATTTTCTCCTCAGATGTTCGGTGCAGCTGGGACACCGCAGTAGGAAATGTGTTTGCAGCGTGTGCCAGGGTTGTTGCTGCCTGTGCCGAGTTGTTCTATGTATATGAGGTGCAGCTTCATCCAGTGCACTTTGCAGTGTTTCATTATAATGTTTCACTGCAGAGTCAGGACATAAGATGGAGGAGATTGGTGCCAATGATGACTGCAAATTCTTCATAAGTTTCTGGGTGTTAATGGCTTGTATTTTTCTATAATTGTGGAAAATGTGGGAGTCCTGAGAGGGGTGACAGTTTTTCACAGAGAATGAAAGAAGGTTGTGGTCAGAGAGCAAGAGAGTGGAGTTGGTAAAATCATGCACTGAACATAGCTGGGAAAAGACTTGGTCCAGGGAGTTTCCGTCTTCATGTGTAGGAGAGTTAGTAAGCTGTGAAAGTCCGAATGAGGAGGTTAGAGATAAAAGGTGAGTGGCAGATGGGGAGAGGGATAAAGGTAAAGTTTCCCATGATGAGGAGAGAAAATGTGGAAGCCAGGTGGCAAAGTGATCCAGGAGCTGACAGGAGGGACACAATACAGTATTTACACATTCTCCGTGCTCTTAATAGCACTCTGTATCTGTCCTGTACAGATACTCTCTGGTCACCAGTTCATGCACTGTTATTTGAATACCCTATGTATTACTATATATTGGTATCTGGTAATTATGTGTTATTCTGTAAGGTGTTTACAAATTCCTATGAAATGTAAAGTGCTGAAGATATGTTGATGCTATAGAAATAATAATAATTATTTATTATTATCCCCAAAAATACAAGAAAAAATCCAGCACCCTACAAATCACACAAATTGGAAAAAAAAAGTGCAAACCTTAGGACTTAACCAAGCGCCTTCTTACACCCAAAAAACAAAAAAGATAGCAGCACTCCACACAAAATATACCACATTTGTTTATAGATTAGACTTCCAACTAGAAGATGACTACCTACTGGGGAAATGAGGTTACCTGCTATTAGATGCTTCTGTTTTCAGAATGAGGATAAGGAGCCCAAAATATGGCATAACCTGTGACTATACCATATACTGTATTTTGAATGTGTTTTTCCCTCTTTAAGTCACATAAGCTATGCAAAAGTACGGTTAGACAACCAGCGGTGATACCAAGATAGGACGGACATTCACCCAGACTAAAATATGGGGGTGAGGTAAACTGGATTAGCACTGAGAAATAGTGTATCACAATCAAAATTGTATTCGGTGTCTTGCATGTACTTGCCCATGTCAATCTACTATTGAGGCAACAAAGAGGTTAATCTCATTATATATCAAGCTTGCTTACTTCATTGCTCTCCCTAAGCGGCACTGAAGCGTAATTTGTCTCCAGACCTTACAGATATTGTGCTAGAAACAATAAAAAAGGAAAATAGAAAAATGCAATTTAAACCTAATGTGTGAGGATCTCTGCTGCGTGCTGCCTGGTTTATCAGCCACATGAAGGAAATTGTAATAGTCTGGAAGGGTCACAATAGTCTGGAAACCTTCCTCTTCTATGCTACAGCGATGAACAGTTCCACTAAGACTATGAGCTCAAAATAAATCAAACCTGAGGTTCACGAATACAGTTGTGTGAAAAAGTGTTTGCCCATTTCCTGATTTCCTATTCTTTTGCGTGTTTATCACACTTAAATTTTTCAGATCACCAAACAAAATTTAAATATTAGACAAAGATAGCACAAATAAACACAAAATGCAGTTTTTAAATGAAGGTCTTTATTATTAAGGTCTTTGGGAAGCTGAGTTCTAATTCCCTAGTCACACCTATAAGACGCTTCTCCATTACTGATCCTATAGTCAGTCAAATTGTTAACAAACACACAGCCAAAATAAAGTGCTTTGTTTATTAAAAAATAACAAAGACAGCTATGCTCATCTTACGCCCATTCCACTGAAGCCCTCGTCCCCTGTAAAAACATAAAATAATAAGCAACAATAATACTCATTTAACGCTCATTCCATTGAAGCCCTGGTCTCCTGTAAAAAAAAAAGCAAAATACAAAAATAAAAAACCATATTCTTCAGCTGTCCGATGTTCTGTCCCACAACATAATCTATGTCTGCGATATATGGTTTTCAATCTGGATGGTGCCAAAATGCGTCCGTTAAGGCTGAAAAGCACGGGAGAATGAGCTGCTGCCTCAGTGACCAGCTGTACATCATCGAGGTTAAAGCAGGTCACTGCAGCTGCGTTCCCAGCTGAGCCAACGAACTGCGTTGTCTCACGGTGCAGCTCAGTGAGTTCTCCGCAGTTCACTGTGAGAACGGTGATTTATGCAAAGTTTGGTGAACTACAAGTTTTGAGGTGAGCTACAAGAGTTAGCTACCGTTTTGATTGGGTACACCTTGTTGTGATGGGATGACCTTTACGCTTTTTTAATCAAAGCAATGTCAACTAAGTAACTTATGCTATTTACATGTACTATCACTATTTATTTATTTACGTACTACAGGTTATTTGCTCATTTTGGTTTTTATTCTAAGTTCTGTCTGTGAAATGGCCTCAGTGTGAATGTGCACCTACACATTACACTAATACCAACAAATGTTCCGCCTCATTTTTTTGGCTTGTTAAAAGTACATTCCTTTTTAGTTAATGTGACCCATTGTGTCCATAAAGTAGATAGCAAAGACATGTCCATGGAATTTAATACTACCTCTCAAAAATCTGCCCTTTGACTAACTTGAAAAGCAGATAATACATTATAGTTTTATCCCAGTTATTTCCTATTATTTTATACTTGCCACAGTAAAAAGCAAATACAAAACAATGTTCAGAAATAATAATGTCAGCAAATAGTGTAACTGCCCCATAAAGTTTCTAAAACCCTCTCTGATTTCAGCGGAAAGGAGCCATACAGAAAACTGAAAGAAGAATTTGATCTTGATAGCGAGAAGGGTTACAGAATAGTGTTGAGCGATACGATACTGCAAGTATCGGGTA
>VIAB01044849.1:4633-19279 GCA_009801035.1 Oophaga pumilio
AAAGGTCTAAACAGAGATTATGACCTTCAATCATTCATTTAGTGTCCCACTACATTCACTGTTTCCATTAAGTGGTATCGTTACATGGCCTATTATTAACATTGGAACTAGTCCTGTACACTTCGTTGATTTTATTCTAATCTTTACTTTATTTCATGTCTATTACTCTATTATGTACTAATATATTACAGATTATAACACCTGTATTCTTTTTTTAGAGTCGCCTCTATTGTACCAATAATTGAAAACGTTCCTCGTCCAACTCTGGATTCTCCTTCATTTTCCCTGCTTCCTACTCGACTGCTATTATTGCTATACCATTATATGACCAGACTCTCATGTCAGAAACAGCAGTGTTCCTCTCGTTTTCATGTTATCTACAGCATCACCATAGTCACCGCCTTAATCCGGCCCCTTAATGGCCACTGGAACGCATAGTCCAAACAGTGGAACGCAACTATGCCGCCCACTTCCAGTCTCTGACTTCCTCTGTGACCTGAAAGCTTAGTCCCGCCCCTCAGCCATAAATGGCGATACACACGGCGTTCTCACTCACCAACAAGCGGTGGACACCGCGTTGGCTTGGGACGCCACCTGACTCCTCACCACTTCGGGTAAGAAAGCACCTTAGGCACCGCACACCATAGCGGTACGCTTTATGGGACCTCACCTTATTTGAATTCTTCATTCTTGCCACAGCGTTTGCTCACCTCAAGGACTATACCATAGAAGTCTGTGTAAGTTTACTACCTTTTGCTATCACCACCTGATATCGTTTTACTGCGATGGACTTTCATTTACTTACCTATTATTTACTACCGCAGTGTGCACAACTAGCGTCCTTTATTTATCTACTGCAACTTTACAGTAAGTGCACTTTAGTAATACTATTTCAATCGATCACCAGTGCACTTCTCTTATTTAGTCTGGACATTTCCTCACAAATCTAGGTTACCACAATATATAACTGTTCACAGCTTCCGTGGTAGTACACCATGAAACCTTTTGTTTTGGGGATTATCAGCATTAAGAAGTACTCTGTAACTAGTGCACTACTTGGAACTTTAAATCGATGCAAGCACTGCACTTGTTTTCACGTCCATCTATCCTCTATTGTTCAACGATCAACACTGAGTGTTATTTTGCTACATAATAGACAATATCTATCTTTATTTTGTCTAAATATATGTGATTTACTCGATAGGTGGAAATTTTCACTAGATACGATACATATACTCCCAGGTGTCATCCCATTATAACACGGTATGTTTACCTTTATCAAATTCAGGTTATCATATCTCATACCTACGATATTCTTATTTATTTGTTTTATTTGGCACAGTAAAACATATCCACAGGACATTTCTATAGTTCCCATATGTCCTTAGTGTCATCCATTTGAGAGTATCCGCAAAGCAGTCGGGTAGGTTTATTCTCCCCCTTTTTTTCTTTTCTTTTATTATATTCTTTATTTTCATTCTTGATTTTGCAACTTTTTTATTAGCCTCATACATTTGGCTTTTTTCATTTGGTTAAACTTATATAATGATTATTGCTCTTATACTATACTGTTCATATGATGTATGTATTTCTGTATATTCATTGCAGTGCTTTGAAAAAGGTCCGTTTATGACCGAAACGTTATTTTGTGACTGCAATAAATTTCTTCTCATTTACTTACAAGTTGAGTGCCAAGTTTATTTCTTTATCTATTTGTGGTTGGGCTCCTACTTGTGCACCAATATACAGCAGTGCCACGCTATATTTTTCACGGTCACATGGTCATGACCTCACGGCAGGTCCTCAAACTCACAACCACAAGTGGCCAGTGTATGTGTGGTTAATCAGTCCCGCTCAGCTCTCCGACTAACCTTGTAGGCCACCCTAGTAACAAACAAAACTCTTGTGGACTACAAGTCCCAGAACAAAACTACTTGGCTTACAGCGCAGAGGACTTCTGCGACACATACCGGCCATTCACAACAATGCCAGGCACTGTTTTACCATCACAACTACGCATCCAGGTACATCCTGAGGAGCCCATACAGCGCCCCCTATCTGTAAAAGGGGTCACTGCATCACAACACTTAAAATATATAGCGCTGTTTGTATTGACTCTATATTTCACTTTTTGTATTGAAGAACTGAAATAAATTAAGTTTTTGATGATATTCTTATTTTGTGAGATGCACCTGTATGTCTTTTTTTGAACCTTAAAACTTTGAAACTAAGAGAATAAAGTGATAAACATCAGCAGCAGTAGATTTGTGTTATGTGGCCCCCTGCTGCCCAGAGACCATACTTATCAAATAGGCTTTGTAGTAATTTTTTTCTTTTGTGGAATCGTTAAAATATTTAATTATTTCAATGCAAAAAAGTTACTCGATTCAGGTTGAAAACAGAACTGAAACTTATTTTTTGCTACATTCAGATGTTGTAGAAAACCGCACCATTTCCATACACCATTTAAATAGATATGTTTTTGGCAGGAGTTTTATCACAGTTTCAGTTTTAGAAAGGAATCATGAATCTGTTTTATTTGTAATGCTTATAGGTGCAAATTTTCCCTATTGAAATCTATGGAGAAACTTTCAGCAACATACGGTACCCCATAAATCAGCTGCCATATATTTCGGATATAATTTACACCAATTTTAAAGTGAAGTTAGAGGACATTTTTGTAATGGCTGACAATCCCCTCTTTCTATATGCTCTGCCTACATTTAAAAAAAAATGGTGTCAGCCCAAAAACATTTTTGTGGAACTACTCTTTGCTCCAAATTTTGTTATCTTTTTGTGCTTGTTTTCTTGTTTAGATTGAATGATACAATGTGAAGACCATTATACAGTGTTAGGACTACTGGAGGGGTCATTATACTGTGTTTTTGGAAATCGGTGGGGACCTCATAATATGTATAGGGGAGCTGTGGGAGTATCATACTGTCATTAATTGTTTGTTCTGCGGGACTCGTATCTACCACTACATGGTCACATGATGGTAATATTGGTGTTGATCATTGTATAGAGATTTTCAGCAACAGCATGGTCATCTGCAGGGTCACCCTGCATGAAAATATCCTTTGATGACTTGTCCTGTCATTTGTATGCACTTGTGTATACATGAATTACATTATTTTTAATAGGACTATCAAGAATAGTGTTGGCACTAATTATTACTTATTATTTATTCCTTATATAAGTCCTGATTAGTGATGAGAGAGCATGCTCGTCACTACTCGGTGCTCGCCCAAGCATCTCACTGCTCGAGATGCTTGGAGCTCGCCAAGTATTTCCGGTCTTGCTCAGCGGGAGCTCGGGTCCCCACCCAGCATATTTGAAGCTCTTTAGAGAGCCAATGAACATGCAGGGATAGTCTGCCACACACTGTAATGCCGCAGACATGTTGGTTGTGGCATTACAATGAATGGCTGGACGCACAGCGTCATCAAGTCTATATCAGACCTGGCGCCGCCATGCTCGTCACAGTCTGCTCCGGAATCAGGCAGTGTAGGGAGAGTTGCTGCTGAACTAGAGAGAGATTTGCTTGCTTCATTCTTAGTGTTAGTATACCATATATAATACACATATCCATCACAACTAACAGTCCTTCTGAAGACTAATAAAGCTGCATAGATATCAGTGCTAGGCAGGCAGTGTACATCAATGCATATAGCAAGAGGGTCCTTTCCAGTTCTGTCTGCTGCTGCCTATTACAGATATTTCTAGACATTGCCCCAGGAATCAGGGGCCAGGAATAATTTTATTGGATCTAAATCCTGATTATTTGCGTTAAAAGCAATTCAGAAAACACCATTTTTGTTTTATATTTGCTTGTTGGCCCTGCAGAATACAGCCATATCCTTTCCATATTACAGCGCTAAAAATCCAGCTATTTTAAACAGGGGTATGTCCGTCACATGGATGACATATCAATGCACTCAAAATTGTGCCATTTCGTGCCTCCATTTAAATTTTTTGCAGTGGCTTAGCGAAGTTATTGACACCAGTTTGCTAAAAAAAATAGTTACCTACAGGCCAGATATTTTAAACTGTGGTTTGTCCATCACAGGGATCACATATCAGTGTGTTCAAAATTGTGCCATTTCAGGCCTTCATTTAAATTTTGTTGCAGTGTCTTAGTGAAGTTATTGATACCAGTTTGCTGAAAAAAATAGTTACCTACAGGCCAGATATTTCAAACTGTGGTTTATCCGTCACACGGATCATATATCAATGTGCTCAAAATTGTGCCATTTCAGGCCTCCATTTAAAATTTTGTTGCAGTGTGTTAGCGAAGTTATTGACACCAGTTTGTTGAAAAAAAATAGTTACCTACAGGCCAGATATTTAAAACTGTGGTTTTCTGTCACATGGATCACATATAAGTTTGCTTCAAATTCAGCCATTTGTAGTGAATGTGGAAAATATTGTCCTCCATTTAAAATGGGCAAGGGACAGGGAACTGGCCGTGATGGTGAATGCAGAGGCCGAGGCCATGGGCAAGCTGAAATTGTGCCACAACACCCACATCTTCTCGCCCGACCTTCCTGTCCCAATTACTAGGGGACTGCAGCAGCACACCACTATTGAACCCAGAGCAGTGTCAAAAGGTTGTTGGTTGGATAGTGGATAATGCTTCCAGTCACTTTGCCATCACCACCACTACCACAACACTGTCTTCCACATGGTCAAGTCTCAGTAGCCGTGAGTCTGGACCACATATTCCTCACCCTGATCCTCCTTACTTCCACCATGCTGAGTGCCCGGAAACAACTGTTCCCACACTTGGACACTCCAAAGAGCTGTTCACTTTTCCATTTATAGATTTGGTCCTCTCGCCCCATCCACATGTAGCGGGGCAAGAGGAGATCGCATGTAGCAATGCCCAAATATTTGAGCAGCTATGGTCACACGAAAGCGACACAATTGCTACAAAGTCATGAGGAGGACCAGGGTGCGGAAGTGGAAGACGAGGTGGTGGATGATATAGTAACTGACCCAACCTGGCAGGAGGACATGCAGAGCAAGGACAGCAGCATGCAGGGGGAGGTAGGCATAGCACCCGAACAGGCAGGAAGAAGCAGTGTGGTGACCGCAGACAGAAGGCGGGCAACCGGTCCCCGAAACACCAACACGACGGAAGTTGCCAGTACAACTGTTAGGTCTACCAAAGTCAAGTTGTTTAATAAAGACTTTGCCAAAAAAAAACAAAAAGGCCATTTGCACCACCTTCCAGGCCAACATCAGCAGGGGTAGCAAAACTACCAGCCTGACCACCACCAGCATGATCAGGCACATGGCAGCAAAGCACCCAACTTTGTGGGCTGAACCCCAGGAACAGTGCCTGCAGGTGACACCCCTGGTTCTTCCGATGTGGTGCGTGCAGGCCAATCACCTGTCCATGGTGCATGCAAAGATGCCTTCTGCCCTGCACCTGTCATTGCACACACTTAACTAGCACCATCAGCAAGCACGTCCTTGACCCAGCACAGTTGTCCATACCCTATTACTTGGAACGCAAGCGCAAATACGCAGCCAACGCCCCACAGGCTACACTACTAAATTCACACATTTTACGACTGCTTGCGCTCAAAATGTTGCATTTTAGGCTCGTGGAGACAGAAGCTTTCCGCCAGCTGATGGTGGCGGCTGTCCCTCAGTACACGGTCCCCAGTCGCCACTATTTCTCCCAGTGTGCGGTCCCCGCATTACACAAGCACGTGTCCCACCGCAATAGTCGTGCCTTCAACAATGCAGTTACTGGGAAAGTCCACCTAACCACAGACACGTGGACAAGTGTTTGTGGGCAGGGACAGTACATCTCACTGACAGCACACTGGGTTAACATAGTGGAAGCCAGGACCCAGTCGGACCTTGGGTTGGAACACGTTCTCCCGAAGCCAAAGATTGCGGGACCTAGGTCAGTCAGGGTTGCCCCCACAGTCTACAGCTGCTGCACCTCATCCTCCTCCTCCTCTTCAGCCATCTCTGAAATGACCACATCAGTCAAAAGCTGGAAGAACTGCTTCAACCAACAGGCTGTGCTGAAGCTAATATGCTTATGTGGCAAACCGCATAATGCTGAAGAGTTGTGGACAGCTCTAAAAGAGCAGGCAGATCTGTGGCTGGCACTGCTGAACCTACAGCCAGGCATGGTCGAGTGTGACAATGGCCGGAACCTGGTGGCAGCTCTGAGGCGAGGCAAGCTCACACACGTACCACGCCTGGCCCATGTACTTAACCTCATGGTTCAGCGGTTTCTCAAAACAAAGAGTTAATATAAATATACAGAACTTTATTAAAATGCTTAGCTACAGTGCCTTGCGAAAGTATTCGGCTCCCTGGAACTTTTCAACCTTTTCCCACATATCATGCTTCAAACAAAGATACCAAATGTAAATTTTTGGTGAAGAATCAACAACAAGTGGGACACAATTGTGAAGTTGAACGAAATGTATTGGTTTTTTTAAATTTTTGTGGAAATGCAAAAACTGAAAAGTGGGGCGTGCAATATTATTCGGCCCCTTTACTTTCAGTGCAGCAAACTCACTCCAGAAGTTCATTGTGGATCTCTGAATGATCCAATGTTGTCCTAAATGACTAATGATGATAAATATAATCCACCTGTGTGTAATCAAGTCTCCGTATAAATGCACCTGTGATAGAGTCAGGGTTCTGTTTGAAGCACAGAGAGCATCATGAAGACAAAGGAACACAACAGGCAGGTTCATGATACTGTTGTGGAGAAGTTTAAAGCCGGATTTGGATACAAAATGATTTTCAAAACTTTAAACATCCCAAGGAGCACTGTGCAAGCTATCATGCTGGAATGGAAGGAATATCTGTCACGAGCGCTTCGGAGGTGACAGGCTATCATCCTGCGTCAGGCCTCAGATGGTCTGAGCGCCTGTCCATACAGACTGCTCCCTGAACCATCTGCCTCTAGGACCCAGCGTCGACCTCCTCCTGCTCAGAGAAGTTTGGATCTATTTAGTTAGTGGCTCAGCTGTTACCCAGTGCAGGTAATAGCTTCATTTCCACTTGTGCCTGCTAGAGTGTTTGACCTTTTCAGAGTGCTCCAGTTTGGTGTCTGGAATCTCTCAGTTGGTATCCGTATCAGGCGATTCAGCTAAGTGTTCCCCTGTTTGTCTCACCTTACCGTCTTTAGTTTAGCGGAGACTGCCTGGCGCACATCTTCCTCCCGTTCCCTATTCAGGACTTAGGCCTCAGGGAGATTCAGGGCCTGAGGTTCTGGCTCGGCGATTGGTGAGGAACCAATATAGGGACACGGTAGGAGTTCTAGGGAGAGATTAGATCTAGCCTAGGGGTCTCCAAATCCCTTCCCCAGTGTCTGGGCCCCCCTTCCCAATTTCCCTTTTTGTTATACTTTGTTTTCCCAAGCTGTGCGTGACACTATCATATCACTGCAAATCTACCAAGACCCGGCCGTCCCTCTAAACATTCATCTCAAACAAGGAGAAGACTGATCAGAGATGCAGCCAAGAGGCCCATGATCACTCTGGATGAACTGCAGAGATTTACAGCTGAGGTGGGACAGTCTGTCCATAGGACAACAATCAGACGTATACTGCACAAATCTGGCCTTTATGGAAGAGTGGCAAGAAGAAGGCCATTTCTCAAAGATATCCATAAAAAATGTTGTTTAAAGTTTGCAACAAGCCACCTGGGAGATACACCAAACATGTGGAAGAAGGTGCTCTGGTCAGGTGAAACCAAAATCGAACTTTTTGGCAACAATGCCAAACGAAATGTTTGGCGTAAAGGCAACACAGCTCATCACCCTGAACACACCATCCCCACTGTCAAACATGGTGGTGGCAGCATCATGGTTTGGGCCTGCTTTTCTTCAGCAGGGACAGGGAAGATGGTTAAAATTGATGGGAAGATGGATGGAGCCAAATACAGGACTATTCTTGAAGAAAACCTGTTGGAGTCTGCAAAAGACCTGAGACTGGGACGGAGATTTGTCTTCCAACAAGACAATGATCCCAAACATAAAGCAAAATATACAATGGAATGGTTCACAAATAAACGTATCCAAGTGTTAGAATGGCCAAGTCAAAGTCCAGACCTGAATCCAAGCGAGAATCTGTGGAAAGAGCTGAAAACTGCTGTTCACAAACGATCTCCATCCAACCTCACTGAGCTCGAGCTGTTTGCCAATGAAGAATGGGCAAGATTTTCAGTCTCTTGATGTACAAAACTGATAGCGACATACCCCAAGCAACTTACAGCTGTAATCGCAGCAAAAGGTGGCGCAACAAAGTATTTAGTTAAAGGGGCCGAATAATATTGCACGCCCCACTTTTCAGTTTTTGTATTTCCACAAAAATGTAAAAATAACCAATACATTTCGTTCAACTTCACAATTATATCCCACTTGTTATTGAGTCTCCACCAAAAATTTACATTTGGTATCATTATGTTTGAAGCATGATATGTGGGAAAAGGTTGAAAAGTTCCAGGGAGCCGAATACTTTTGCAAGGCACTATATATGCCAGTCAAAAATAATGAACTAATATTTAAAGAGTAAGTCAAGGGTGCATTCAGATGACTGCATAAATCGGTCTGAGATCTGACCGCAATGCATGGACTGGCTGGACGACCCGATTTGACAGCTTTGTATATTTCTATGAAGCTGTCACGCTCAGGCTCAGGGACCCGCCAGCTAGTCCGTGCATTGCTGTTCGTTCTTGGACCGAATTATACGAGTATCTGAATGCATCCTTAAAGTGAACTTGTCAGCTGATACATGCTGCACAATCCATTGGCCTATGTGCACCTATAGGCAGAGACCTGTCATGCTGTAGTCCGAACTGTCAATCTTCAGGAGCACACCACCCCAAGCCAAAGCAGGAAGGCAGGGGTAGGAGTGGTGAGCTCCTGATGCTGCATATTGAGGTATCCTCTTTAAGAGTGTCATGCATAAAACCAGTCATCGTGCTTTTTGTACTATTTTATATAGTAAAATGGCAAAACTACTACAAAAGTCCGTTTTCATTTTTATTTTTCACTAGATTTGCAACAAAGGCTCCAAAAGTAGCTTTCAGCGCAGAAGTGAACAGAATGAAACATTTTAGCAAACATGAAGAGAGGCTTGTGCAGCCGCTGCCAGTGTACTTCCTGTAGAAAACATTGCCTAGATTGGATACAGTTGTATCCATTTCTCAGCGCAGAGCAGCTGTGTCCCTCATTTACACTTTATAGACAACAAACTATTGCTATGTTCACACCTGAGGCCAAACATTCCATTTGTCCTACAAAAAAACGAAACATCTTTCGTATTAAATAAATTTACAGGTGTACAAACATGCTATGTGGCCCATATCCAAAACATACATACACGATGTGTCAGCACACTGCGATTGATGAATTCCAATATTGCTTTAAGTGTTAAACATAATGTACTCAGTTAATGTTTTTTAATCAAAGAGCACAAAAGCCATCCGAACACATGGGATGATTGGACATTAGTGTTTAGGGACCATCCAGTCAGTGGCCTCAGTAGTCAGGTCAGTAATGGTCTTCTTGAGATCACATCACTTCTGTTCCAAAGGAAACTGTTGGAGCAACAGCACTGGAGTGGAGGGTGGATTTGGGAAATAAATATTCTTTTATCAGGAATGCTTCCCATTGGAAAGCTTGAAAAAGAGTGGAAAACCATTTATAAAAGGAGTTGTCTATCCATAACGAGTGGTATAAAATATGAGGCCTCACCAAAATGACTTAATTCAAGCGTAAGGGTATGTTTCCACATTCCGGAATACATCCAAAATAGCTGCAGATTGAATGCTGCGTACAGCCGCAGCATTTAATCTGCAGCGTCCAGATGTTACAGCATAGTGGAGGGGGTTTGAAGAAATCCCATCTCCACTATGCGTAGTAAAACGCGGGTGACACCCACGAAACCGGACATGTGGCGAGTCTTTATAGAACGCAGCATGTCTATTTATCTTGCGGAGACGATCCATCTCCATAAGATAAATAATACAGTCTATGAATACGATGATTCCGCATGTGTTCAATGAACACCACGCGTAGAAAGGGGGGCGGCGCTTTGGGCGGAGCAGGCTTTCCGCTCCGTCCAAAATGCCAGCATTCTGGAATGTGGAAACATACAGAGATTGGCCCTTCAAAACACCCATAGTTAGGCCGGGATCACACATGCGAGGAATACAGCCGAGTCTCACGTTAATTCCCGACACTGCCGCCGGCCTCAGGAGTGGAGCATGTGGCCGCATAGCAATACATTGAGCTGCACGCTGCCGGGTATTAACATGCGAGACTTTGCCGTATTCCTCGCATGTGTGATCCCGGCCTTAGGGACAGCCTCAGGACTTTGATAGACAGTGATGAGTCAGTGGACCCTCAGTGATAGAAGCATATGTAAAACACTAGCCAGGGGGTGGACTTGTCAGTGCTATCCTTACTGCGCTGGCAACTGCTTCATCCCTAGTGTATTTCTCACCCGATTCGGGGTTTAAAGAATTGTAGTCAAGAGTCCAGAACGTCAAACAGTTCAGCTTTATTTTCCTCCGGACACATCACATCCAAGACACCATTAGCACGCTTGACACAGTACCAGCAATACATCTTCTACAGCTCCGCTTGACTTCTTCTGCTACACCAGAAAGGACCACAAAGTAACTGTGGGACAAGGAGCCCGGTGAAAACGGCACTTCTATCTCTTCCCCTGGAACCAGCTTCTGTCCAGGCATGGAAATACACATCTACTAGGTCATCCACCCCCTTCTAATTATCCTGCCCGTGTACTCGCTGGTGGCCCACTCGACTAATTCAGCACGCATACTTCTGCTGAACGTTCCCACAGTGGCTTGTCCAATGGCTTGACTACTTCATCAGCCCACACACTTCTGGCTGACGTTCCCCAGGTATTTCATACACCGGCTTCACTACGGTTGCAAGTACCATGCACACTTTACTCTTTGTGTCAGCTCTCTGACACGGGACCAGGGACGTCTGTGCAGCAACAGGGTCCACCCCCGACTGACCCTATCTAGGAAGTCCCTCCACTAGTTCCCGGCCGACACTTCTCTAATTAACCCCTTAGACGTACAAGTCTCCTTAATGCTGGATGTAATCAGTGCCCCCAACTTGTGTCCTATCACTGTGCTTCACTTAAACACCTAGAAACTTTCTAACTGGATCCACTAATATACCCCCATCTAGTGGCCATTTGCAGAACTACATTTACCCTGACTGATTAATGTACTACAAGTGGCCTCCTCTAATGTTCCCAAAGGATGCACTACCTTACCTTAACCTATGTGGAATACAATACAAAGGACACTCAAATATGTCACTATACTTAATTATATACATAGCAGCATAAACATTTAAAGGGCTAGGCCCTAACCCTCCTTACACATATGCAATGTGTTAGGCCACGTGGAGTATTTGGTCAGGTTTATACCTCAGCATCTGTAAGCCAAAAACAGGAGTGGGTGATAAATACAGAAGTGGTGATGAGTTTCTATTATACTTTTCCTCTGATTATTCCACTCCTGATTTTGGCTTACAAATACTGAGTTAAAAAAAACTCCCCAAATACTCAACATGTGCACGTGGCCTAATGGGGCTAGCAGGAGTGGTCAGTGACTGAATGGCTTTGCTGAACAGACTCACTGCTATTTGACAGACTCCCCACTCTTCTGGAGGGCCTTCCTTATCTCAGCAGACTCCCGGTCAATATGAGAAGACAAAAGTTTTCCAATCACAGCCATTTTCAGTGTTGTGAACAACTTAAAGGGGCTGTTCCCTTTCAATTACGTTTCGACCCTGGCTGCAGCTTGTTAACTCACCTTCCCTGAGTCTATTGGCGAGTCTTCCTCCGCTACTGCTCTGGCTGTCTGGCATTGGCTATGGTGTTGAAGTCACCTTGACTGAGCTCAGCGGTTTAGCCAATGTGGGTAGAAGAACACCGCCTTCATAGTCATCACTGGGTGCCACAGTGTCGACGTGACAGCAGGGCAGCAAGCTAGTGCCAGACAATGCGGACTCATGGAAGGGGAGTACAGAACGGTTTATTGTTTTATAACAAACTGCAGCCAGGATAGAAACAACCATTTAAGGTACCATCTGACCCATGGGTGGTCTGAACCCCTGTCCGAGTGCCGGCGGCAGTGCCGGGTATTGACATGCGAGACTCGAGCAAGTTCCTCGCATGTCTGACCCCGACCTTAGTAGATCTCTCATCAACATATGCAAGCTCCGGCCCCTGACGAAGGCTTTTGCCGAAACGCGCATCAGGCTGATGCTTGGCGTGGTTGCCATTCCTCTCTGCCCCCTATATTTGGCAATCAGTAAGTTACTACCGGTATGTACTATGGCTATTTGATCGCATGCACGTTATACAGTTAGGTCCATATATATTTGGACAGTCAGAGACATTTATGTAATTTTGGTTCTAGACAAACAGGGTGGCACATGTTAAGGAGCTGAAACTCCTAAACCCTTCATCCAATTTTAATGTGGATACCCTCAAATGAAAGCTGAAAGTCTGAACTTCAACTGCATCTGAATTGTTTTGTTTAAAATTCATTGTGGTAATGTCTAGAACCAAAATTAAATAAATGTTGTCTCTGTCCAAATATATATAGACCTAACTGTATATGACACCTTGGTTTGTTCATATACCTACTATGTTGTATTGCTAGTTACTATTTTTTCACTAGCAAACACTGCTGTCGTGTAGCTGCAATGCAGGCTAGTGTGTACTCCACCTGTAGGCAACAGAGGGGAGAAGGGATTACACACTCCCAGGGCAGGCCTGCCCTGCAGCAGCCAAAACCACCACCAGGTGGCAGCAAAAACGTCCAAAGTTGAGTCTAGTCTAGTGGTCACCTACAATCCAAATCTGGAGGTGCTAAGGGGAGCTGCACGGAAACTACAACCTTTACTACAAAAAGATGCCCGATTACAATCCATATTTCCAGACCCCCCACTACTGTGTTTTAGGCAGCCCCCAAATCTAAGAAGCATCATTGTCAGAAGTTCCCTGTCCTCCCCAACAGCTGCAGGATCCTTTCCTTGCAACAAGAAGAAATGCAAAACCTGTCCATTTATAATGACCACGGACAAGATAAAGATCCCCAACTCCCATCAGGACTACAAGATACCAGGTACTTTCAGCTGCATCACATCTAATGTGGTGTACCTAATTATATGTACTAAATGTCCAACTGGGGGTCTGTATGTGGGGGAGACCGGGCAAAAACTGAGAACAAGGATGAATTCTCATCGCCACACAATAAGAGCAAAAAGAATGGATCTACCTGTGGCAAAACATTTTTGCTCCCCTGGTCATAGCATGATGGATATGAAATTACTTGTACTGAAAGGTAGTTTCACAGCTCAGAGACACAGAAGAGTTTGCGAATACAAATTGATGGTGACCTTTGACACTCTTAATGCTGGAATGAACCTGTCACATGGATTTATGACGTTTTACATCATTTAAGCTGTGAGAACATCACAAAACATTACCAAACCCCAATCAGAGGGCAATAAAACTTTCACACTCCTTATCTATGAACTGTTCCAATATTTATGTTCATCTCTATCTCCCATAATGACAGTTCTGCTTTACGTCACTTGTCTTACCTATTGCATTTTTTCTGTGCTGTGTTGTGTATAAATATGTGATTCTTCAGATGTTGTATTAGTCTTTGCCTGATGAAGAGACCTGAGTAGTCTCGAAAGCTTGCAATTTGTTACCATCTTTTCAGTTAGCCATTAAAAGGTTTCAACCACTGAGGACTCTCAAGTCTAAATATTTTTCCAAAGTTGAGTCAGGAATAATCAATCATACGAAGTACCAGAGGTCTCAGCAAGCCCGAGGTCAGAAACAAGCAAATAGGTCAAAACCAGATGGGAGCTGTCAGGCTACTGCAGTGTAGCGCAACCTCCCCCAGAGGGAGCTAAGGAGGGACGTGAGACTGTGTACACAGAGTAGCTCTACAGAGCAGAAGCACAAGCGCCACCAAGTGGCGGGAGCGTGGTCAGGCAAGCCGAGTCAAAACCGTACGGAGGAAGCAGTACAAAATGAATAAGCAATACACGTGGTCAGGAAAAAGCCAGGAGGTCAGCAACAGTCAGAAGGGGATAAGACAAAGACAGAAAGCAGAAGCGAGTCCGAATACAGGCCGAGTAAAAAAAAACAGAGAATCAAACCGACAAACAGGGACAGGGCAGACAGAGGGAGACAACAGACACAGGACAAGTCAGGGATAACAGCAGGACAAATCAAGGGTTACCAGTCAGGTTCACACGCCGAAGGTAGCAGTATAGCTCACACCGCTAGCAGGATGTGTGGGAGCTAAATAGCAAACCTGAACCCAGAATGAGGCAGAGCAATGTTAACCAAGGGCAGACAGGATTAAACCCTGGAACAGATCATGACAACTGCCATATCTTTGATGGGGGTTAATACTATAAGTGATTTCTGACAGATGGCATTTTTCCATATGATGATTTATTAATATCAATATTGGAGTGGATATGTCACCACACCTGCGTCCCTACGCTTTTTGAGCTGTACCTACACTGTGGTCCTTTCCACCTTTTAGGCCTCTTTCACACATCCGTCTTTTTGTATCAGGCAT
>VIAB01044856.1:5122-19275 GCA_009801035.1 Oophaga pumilio
GGTATCAGAGAGCAGACAGGGGCAACAGAGAACAGGCAAGGTCAACATAGAGCATGCAAGAGCAACAGAGAGCAGGCAGGGGAATAAGAGAGCAGGCAGGGGCAATAGAGAACCACAACAGGTGCAACAGAGAGCAGGTAGAGGCAACAGAGGGGAGGCAGGGGCAACAAAGTACAGCCACAGACAGGAGCAGCGGTAGCAGACTGCAGATATAAAGCAGGAATAAAGTATAGACACCAGACTGCAGGCAGAGGAGAGACAGTGGTAACTTGCAGAATCAAGAAAGAGCAGAGATAGCAGAAAGCAAAATAGATAGTTTGGAGAGGATGGAAGAACAGAGCAAGAGAAGAGCAGAAGGGTAACAGGCAGAACCAAGTGCCAGGCAGGGAGAGTGGCCATAGTGGGATACCCAGTGCAGATCAGGTCAGGTTGCTGCCAAGCAGTGGTCTCTGTGCGCGCTGCAGAATGTATCTCTCCGGGCACCTGCTGCACTTCTTGGCCTCGGTGATCACCACATCCTCCTCGGAGGTCTTGTTATGCTGCCTGCAGTGCACCCCAGAGCTCCTGGCCACCTGCCCGCAGCCTTCTCCTGCCCCGCCTGTGTGCAGCTGGTGCGGGCTCCAAGCTGTGGCTGCTGTTCCGTGTATGCCTGGCTGGAAGGTAATTATGCGGGGTCTACACTGCGCACTGCACCGCCGAACTGAGCTGCTACCCCACCCCTGGCACAGAGCACCACCTGCTTGTGCTTAGGAAATGCTGCACGTGCCCACAGGAAGAGCTCTGCATGCCGACTCTGACACACGTGCCATAGGTTCGCCACCACAAAAGAAAAAGTTTGAACGGGCACCATCCACTCATATAGAAACAGGGAGGGGATCACCAGATGCATTTAATTTAGACAGACCAAACAGAAAAAGTACATGCATCAAAAATTGGGATCACCACACTAATAATTTCAGTACAAATATAATAATTTTTATTGTAAACACCACACAAGACAATTAAAAACATTTAAAAAGTCCCAAACAAGGCACATACTGTACATAGAGGATTCGGGTCCAAATAGTAATGAGTAAAATACTCAAGAAAGCACCTCACAGTCAAGTCCCATGATACATATCCCCCAGGAACAAATGAATATAATATAATAAAAAAATTGCTAAATGGCTAGTATATGCATGCTGTTAATAGAAATACCAATACACAGTAAACCTTTAAAGCAAAGCGCAATGTGTGCACTTGGCACTATTAAATATCCTCCACCAGTATATACAAATAAGGAATAAAGAAATATATCACAAGAGCCATAGCACAAAAAAGGCCAATTGTTGGAGAAATAGCAAAGTACAAGTTCTCAAGGGGCCATAACAATGGTCTTTATATCTTACCCCTCTATGCTAAATCAGTCACCCCTAGATCAAGTACATAATGGATTGTGCAGGTGCTGTGACCCACGCGTATCGACACCCGGTGTCTTCCTCAAGGTCAGCCATTATTATTAAATTAAATTATTAAATTATTAGTGTGATGATCCCAATTTTTGATGCATGTACTTTTTCTTTTAGGTTCGCCACCACTGCACTAGCATAACAGAACTTTCATATTTATGGTGGGGGGTTTAGTGGAAGTAGCTGTAGTAGTGTTTAATGAAAGCTAAGCTGTATGTTCACTCGCCTGAATGCATGACTACAGGATCCAGCCAGCAATTGTCAAGCCGTATCATTTCAAGATGAAACAACTTTTTCTGAATTTGATCATCATCAATGCTATTATGACTGATTAACATATCACTAGTTTGCGGTTTCTATGACTTCCCTGCACACAGATAAGATCTGTATAAATATATTAATCTGCGACCTAATCCGCTTTTGTCATCTTTTTGATCAGTTTTAGCAATGCCATCATTTCTCCATATTGTATGAGCTGCTCTATTTATTTTTCCTAATTAATTAGCTTTGTCCATTGTATGCAGATTGTGTGCATCACGTTGACAGGAAAAGGCTTAGACCTAGGAGAGCCTTCAAGTTTGAGCATCTGGGATAAACATATGTGATTTGCTGATTTACATTCATCAACAAAGTGACCTCTTGCAATTTTTTTTTTCATAGATTAACCAGTCAGGCTATTGAAAGGGTTTCACCATTTCAGAAGGTTTAACGAGGCGTTCTTTAGGATTTGTCAGTTACCATATGCTCTCCGACAAAACTCTCTTCTTGTAGATGGACTACATCCTCTCTGTACACGTGGTCCACCTTATGCTATTTCAGTATGAAGACTTAAGATATATCCTTGTGACAAGGTTTGGCTACTACTTTAAGTAGACTCAAATGTTATGTCAAATACTCGATGACATAATAACCTTTGGGCTGTGCAGCTAGCCATGAGAATGATGCTTGTCTTGGTTGTCAGTTCAAAGTGTAGATCAAAATGTCACTGTAAGTCCAAAAACGAGCTTTGCTCTTTTAGCTGGCCATACACATTAGATGGCTGTCTCCTGAACGATGCTTCTGATTGACAGCCATCTTTGCTGACTATCCCATACATAGGAGCACTTGTTCTGCTGAGTCCTAATAAGTTCTCTATGAGAAAGCCGCCGACTGATTCATCAGTCGGCAGCTTATCTCGGGGAGCACAATGCAATTAGCAATCCTAAAGAGTACATGTCTGATCGACATCTCTCCCAACAATCAGTTGATCAGCTCCCCCATACACATTAGACAATCAGCCAAACCTGTCAATAATGGTGTGTTCACCTAACATTAGTATAAAGTGTATGGGGCCTTTACTGGAAGGTGTGGGTGATGAGTCCAGTTAACAGTCATGGTGTAGATGGGGGGAGGGTGGGGGAATTTAGAGCCAAAACCTTGTGGCTGGTTTGTATATAAATGCTGATTGACTTCTGAAACCATTTAGCCTGTCCTCATGAGAAGTTACAGAGCGATGGTCGTTCATGTAGGCTTAATCATTGGAAGAAGAATTGGAAGACTGGAGGCTGGAGAGGCTTGATCACAAAAGAGTTAGAGAAAGGCTGGAGGTTTAAGTGCATGATGTGGACCTGGGAAGCTGTGTGGCAGGTTTAGTAAATCTATGAGTGGAACCGATTGAATGCTCAAAGGAAATGTCCAAGGTCAGACAACTGTAAGGAGGGTCAAAAGATTAACCCTTTAAATGTTGTATATTGCTGTGAGTAAATGTATATATATGTGTTTATCTGCCATTGACTGTATAGTGATGTGTTATACATAGAGTTAGATAAGGTAGTGTATCCTTTGGGAACCATAGAGGAGGGCACTTGTAGTGTAATGTATATAGACTGGGTAGCTATAGCTTTGCAAAGGATCACTAGTTGGGGGCATAATAGTGGATCCAGTTAGAGAGTTATTAGATGGTTAGTGTAGTATAGTGATAGGACACAAGGTGGGGACATTGAGCTCATCCAGGGTAGTGAAGACTTGTAGGACACCAAGTGGTTAAGAGGGGGAAGTGTCGGTCGGTATTTAGTAGACTTTCCAGAAAGAGGGGAGTCAGGGGTGGACCCTGCTACTGTAAGGACATCCATGATCCCGGGCTGTGGCGCAGCCGACACAAGGAGTGAATTTTTAGAAATATATCAGCAACCGTAGTGAAGCCGGTGAAAGAAGTCACTGTGGGGAACGTTAGCCAAAGTCTGTGGTCTGATGTATCAATGCCAGTGGTAGAGCCACTGTGGGAGCGCTCAGCAGAAGTGTGCTTGCTGGAACTAAGAAGAAGCAAGTGGGCCACCAGCGAGTACCCGGGCAGGATAACCAAAAGGGGGTGGATGACCTAGTAGATGTGTATTTCGGTGCCTGGATTGAGGAATTCTCCAGGGAAGAGATCGAAGTGCCGTTTTCGCCGGGCTCCTCATCCCGATTTTACTTTGTGGTCCATTCTGGTGTAGTAGAAGAGAAGAAGCGGAGTTGTGGAAGATGTATTGCTGGTATCGTGTCAGAAATGCTAATGGTGTCTTGGATGTGCTGTGGCCGGAGGAAAATAAAGCTGAACTGTTTGACGTTATTCTGGACTCTGACTCTAATTATTCCTTATAGTCTGAAACGGGTGGGAATCACCCCAGGAATATAGCAGTTGCCAGCGTGAAGAATACAGCTGCCGCTGGTGAGTCTACCCCTCTGCCAACCCTTTACACAACAAACATCAGAACATAACTCACTGCACAAAGTAAACACACACCACTTGAGCTAAGATACAACTGGCTTTGTTCTAATCATTGCTAGCCAGTTAAATTGCCAGGTAATCACCCAGGACAGGTGACACCTGGAGGAAACCCCACAGAATCAGCTAGATTAGACAGCTGAGCTGTCATTCACAATACTGACAGCCCAGCACACCCCTGCCTCAGATTGGGTGGCTGAGCTGTCACTCAAAATCCTGACCGCACAGCACGCCCCAGATCCTATTGAGTGGCTCAGCTGTCACTCACAGCGTCCTTGATATACTGAGTGGAGGAATTGTGACGCCGTTAAGACCCTGTGCCTCATTTGAGTGTTGCAACTATCAAGTTAGTTGTGCTATGGTATAGAAAGAAAATTCAAATTAAATTGAAATTTGGTTTGCAGTTATTTTCTTTTAAAAGGGAACCTTCTTGAGAAAACACACTCTATTTCCTATTTTAACCTTTTCACTTTATTTATATTTTATTTTATTTCTATCTTTTTTGGGGACAAAAATTATATAGTAATCTTGCATAGCTGAATAAATATTCTAGGGATCAGGGAATATAACTTTAGCACAGCCCCTTTCAAGCCCTTTGTAGGAAGATTGCTGGAAGTTGTTGTCCCTATAGACTCTGAAATAACCAGGCCATGAAACTTTTTTGTACTTTTGTACCCATTGGTCCTGGTAGAACATTTTTGTAAAAGCTTTATCGTGTGCATTCATGATAGCTTACATTAAAGGAAACCTGTCAGGCTCCTTAAGGCTCCCCAACTGCCACAGTTCTCCTACAGAGCCTTATATTGGTGCAGGTTTTGCACCAAAGTGATGACTCGGCATAGTGAAGATGTCAATCATGCTGAGTAGGCATGATTACCACACACAAGACAGAGACTCGTTTGGGGAAACAGACGTGCCTCCAACATAGTCCTGGCTCATTCGCATATCATGAGTGGTGAAACAAAAATGTTTTTACCGTTCATGGCCCCAGAGTTTTATCATATCAGGCATGTGATGAAAACACAGGGATATGACACTGCGGACACTGGTGGCAATTTGGGGACCTTTGGAAACCTGATGGGTTCTGTTTATTTGTTGAAGGATTGATCCACGCGGGAGACATATGGATCTCAAACATATCCTGTGTCCAATTTTCCAAAATTTGGAAATATTGAAGCAGTATCAAAAGGTTCAGTGATGGGAAAAAAGCTCTGTCTGCTTTCTTGTACCTGGTAATTTAGGTAGAGAGAGCATGTTCCAGTTATAGCATGCTGTGGGAGGCATCGTTCGTTGGGGCTCTGTTTCGAGATGTCAAGAATGGAGAGGTAGTCATGCATATTTTTCCAGTCTTGGCTTGTTTAGCCTTGTTTTGATAGCCAAACGTAGCTCAGGGATGCTATAATTATATTATAGCTTACAAATTACAATGCAAGAGCTGAAATTAAAAAAACTGAGCTGAAAATATAATCTTGGTCAAAGATGTAAATTGCAAACCATAAAAGATTGGCTCTTTCCATGCCCACAGAGAAATTAGGTTTTGGATATGTTCTCCTGGGGATTCAGTTGAAGCAAATTAATTAAGGTAATTCAAGACTAATGGTCGATGTATCTGGAGAAAACGCAGCATGTCAGGAATTCTTCATTCTCTGCATTAAGTCCTGGATCAAATATGAGAGAATTTCTAATCAAGCTTTCATGTAATTAAGACTGGTCTGTTAACTATGGAGAGTCAAAATTCACAGGCACCAAACATAAATGGAATAGAAATCTATAGAATGCAGTTGCATTTTCCCACAAATTTTGTTAAATACAGGAACAATTCAAAGAGACTGAAACAAAGAAAATATTAAAGGGTTTGAGTGATACAAAAATGGCTGCTTCCTTTCAAAAACCCCACCAAACCCGGATATAATACATAATAAATGGTGTTTTTATAGTTTTAGTAGTTACAGATTTCCTCTATTATGACATGTTCTGTTGTTTACTCTTTAAGAGATATGACTTACATTCACATTTTGAAGACTTCTTTATGACACTGTACCATGACTCCCTTCTGTGCCTCATGTAGGCAAAAAACCTCAACACTGAAATGATGATAAAGAAAGAAAATCTTGATGCAAAAAGTGATTTTTTTTTTGATCCGGCAAGAAAATGTCCAACATTTTGACCAATAATGGTCTTTATCAAACACATTTGTATTGCAAGGGAACCAGATATCAGGTAGATGCGGCTTTGTGCCCCACGGCCTGCACACAGCCGCATGTACCTGATACTTAGCTTCTCTGCAACACATGTTATTGATAAAGACAGTTACCTGTCAAAGCATTGGACCTTTTCTTGCTGGATCAAAATAAAATATTCACGTATTGTATCAAGATTTTCATTCTCTATCATCATTTCAGTGGTGAGGTATTTTGTCAACATGAAGTCAGGACTGTTGTCCTTTCCTCGAGCACGTACACTTCAGGAACAGTAGTGTTAGGGATCGAGTTCCCGCTGCTGCACAAGGGAAATCTCGAACCAGTCCCGCTGCGGTTCCCCATCCATCTCCGGCCGCAGTGGAGCCTGCTCAGCAGAGACGTCGGTCCCAGCGTCTCGCTCGGTCTAATGCTGTGCAGAGGCTTGTTGCTGCCTCTCCTGGTTCCTCTATTATAACCAGTGCTGGAGCCGGCAGTCCTGGGACAAAGTCCTCGCTTTCTCCATCTGAGTATGCCCAGGGCAAGATCTCCCATTGGAGATCAGGGGTCACATGCTCGGTTACAGCAGCGACTCCCATTGGTCCGCCAGGAAGGTCCTGAAAGTGCTTGTGTTCAGGAACAGTTTCTCATTGGACCTTTTCTGGAAGGTCATGTAGCTGCTACTATAAAAAGGTGGCATAACCGCACGGCCGCGCGCTAGTATCAAATCTGTTACGTGCTTGCCCCAGTGTGGTCATGTATGCATGTGGTTAGGTCCAGCTGAAAACGCCATTAGAATACCGGCTACTCCGGTGAGGAGATTATTGCTTGTTTTCTGATTGCATGACCACAGACTGCAATCCGCTTAGCTGTCATCTGTGTCCCCTGTGAGTCTAACAGGACACAGTCTTTGTCACAGCGGCTCTGTGAATTAACAGAGTCCGCTTATATTGCCATATAGTGCTATGGCATTTACATCTGCGACTCTGCAGGATAACAGAGTTCGCTCATACTGCCTATTTGCGCCATCTTACTAGCAGCAGGCTCTGCCTGCACGGTGGACCCCGGGCTGTGAACGCACCTCTCCTTAATATTTATTAGGTGCATTCCGCAGGCCCTTAACAAGTAGTGCCTGTCTTTCCTCCAGAATACCTTCTGTGCTTAACATGGTTGTTTCATGACCGATGTAGTGAAAATATGTATATGTTTGGACCTATGACCGGCAGTAAATTAACATCTGTTCTAGGCTGTAGGTCTCACAAAGGTGATAGCATATGTTTCCAGGCTTCAGCTCTTCACAAAGGTCACAACATATGTTATTCTGAGAAAAGGTAATTTCCTGGTCTCCGACTCCAGGGGGCCTTCCTGAGAGCACACAGAATTGGAGACATTTCACACCTTCTGGTGCCTGTGAAGGGAGATGCCAAATTGCAGCCTGACACTATAGATTTACTATGAGAAATAAAGGTTACACAAAGAGTGTTCAGAGAAAAAAATAATGTATTTATTGGTAAAGTAGCCATGTTCCATTCACAAACCAGGAATTAGAATATTAACATGAGAGATTGGTCTATAAATCTGATCTCCAGGTTACATCTATAAATTAGGCCTTACACAAAGAAAGTTGTTCACAGTTGAGGGACAGCCAAGCTGATGTGAGCCATTTTATTTTCCTCCCCCTCTCAGGGAGCAGAATACCAGACTGCAAAATTTAGATATTTCTGTAAGTTTCTCCCCTTTTATTTTATCACTGTTTTTGCATATTTGTATGTCACTTCTTATTTCCATTTTTTTATATTCTTTTATTGTAATGTGACAAGCAGAAGTAGTGTTAACTGCTGTTGCTTCAAAAGCATCCAGCAACTAGAGGGGTTAACACAGTCACAGGAGGCAGGGAGTGGTTAGCAGAGCCCTAGGGGAATTGTGGGAAACTTGTTTACTATTCTTGCAGCAGCTGAAGAGATGAGTGGTGTGTGTCTGTGAGCTGTCTCAAAAACGTTCGGGCAAGTGAACCATAGGGAAAAAGGATTCTATTACATAGTGGAGCTGGGCTAACCACTGATCGGCTAGTTGAGAAAGTCTATCAGGAGCAGGAAGATAAGTCCCGAAAAGAATTGTGTCACAGGGATAATCTCCCTCAGCAAACCCTCCCCACTTCTCCATTACACTGTGCTAGAAGGAATGCTGTGTACTATTGAGCCTTTACAAAGAGTCTTGATCTGTGCTGAACTGTGCTATCAAAAGAGACTGTTAGTCAATGTACCTCTAAGAAGCAGCTGTACTGTTTGTGAAGCCTGTGCTTAAGAGACTTGAATTGTACTGAATGTGCTGTGACATCAAACTACACTGTTCATGTTTATGAGGACTCCTATCAATTGTATCTGTGTGAGCAAGTAGATCCATCATGTGCCTAAGAAAGCTGCAGTGCATGGTTGCCCTGAGTAACGGTTCCCCCAGAGTTCCAAAGAATTCATGAGACCTGTCCCGCCCCATCTGAACCTAGCGGCGTACACATAACATTGGTGGCCCGTACGGGGAATTCTGAGTGGGAATTAGCATGTAGAGGGAAAAGAGGCAAAGTGACTGGAAAATACAGCAGCACAGCCCCTCAACTCAACTCTGCTACACTAGTTAAACGAGATCAGCCCTAAAATAGCACCTCAACTCAACTCTGCTACACCAGTTAAAGGAGACCGGCCCTAAAACAGCACAGCAACTCAACTCAACTCTGCTACACCAGTTAAAGTGTACCAGTCCTAAAGAAAACTCACTAGCAGCATTGGATTTGGAAATACAAAAGGACAGGATCAGTGAATAGCTTCTTCAGCTAACATGTGAAGAATTGAGAGCAGTGGCAGAACATATAAAGATGTCAAAATAACAGATCTCTTAAGCACACTCTCGCAGACAACTTGTAGTCGCCATTAATACACAGATAGATGAGCTGGGGAGAAAGAAGCTGAAGATGTCATGGGGACATTCCTCCATGAGCTAACACAGTTTCTAACCGGGTTGAAGTTGAAAGATGGAGGGGCGGCACCAATTACCAAGAGTGGGAATCTCCTTCAGCAGACAGAACTATAGGAATTGAAAGAACAATTCAAAGCCTTAACAACAGCCCTGCAGAAATCTATCCATCCCTCTGAATATGTGACAGACTCTGACAGAACCTTTAACCTGCTTGGGTTTGATAAATTAGGAAAAGAGTACTCTCCAACACCACAAATCACCAAAAGAAAATAATTCAAGATCCTGGGACAGATTGGAGAGTGCGAGCAGAAAGATAAACTGTCTTATATGAACTTGTTGCACCAGATCGATGCAGGATTATTGAAAGGCTACCAGCCAGATGAGATCATTGAGGGGGTGGTGAAAGCGATCAGACCAGGACTGAACCTCCGCAATATGCTAGAGATAAAAAGTCAATTGACCCTACCACAGTTGAAGATGATTTTAAAAGGACACTATAAAAAAGAGAGTCCTTCGAATTGTTCCATCGACTCATTAACATCTCACAGAACAATAATGAATCACCCCAAAGTTTCTTGAGCGATTGAGCTTAAGGATAGACTGTTGTTCGCATGCAGAGATGTAGGGTCGGAGGAGAAGTTTGATGCTGGGCTAGTCCAGAAGAAGCTCTTGAGATCGTTGAGAACAGGCTTAATCACCAAAGATATTATGATACAGCTGAAACAGTCCCTAGAAGATCCTGGCATTCTGGACGAAGTACTAATTGAAAAAATGAATGAGGCAGCTAGTTTGGAGTCAAAGAGCGAACAGAAGTTAAAGAAGGGCTCGGCTCCTAAAACCACCAAAATGAGTCAGCTGAAGTTGGAGACCCCCGGTTGCCAGTCCAAAGATCATGATGAAGACCCTCCAGTACCACTGCCGAGAGTGAACCTTAGACCACCAATAAAAGGGAGGACAGCCAAAGCTGACTGGGAAGAAGTAATAGGAGAACTGCAAGCTGAGCTGATGGAGGTGAAAGAGTTGATTCCTTTCAGGACAGAATCTGTATCTCTCGGACCCAGGAGTGGGTTCCAAAACAGAAGATACCCAGCTTGTGAGGCGTGCCGTTCATCAAATCAGAGGGCGGTATGTGTCCACTGTTTAAGATGTGATGAAGGACATTATGCCAAGGAATGCCAATGGTCACGTTTGTTTGGGTTAAAAGACAGGAGGTTGCCAGTGCGGGGCAACTGGTAACCGCGACACAGAGGAGGCCCCAGAAGCAAATCCAAATCCCACCAACCCCCAGAACAGCGCATGAGGTAAAACAACTGCATCAGCATTATCCCCAAGTGTGTTTCCATCTACAACAGCTGTAAGGGCCCCGCCACACATAACGACTCACCAGCGATCCTGACAATGATATGAACTTGTCAGGATCGCTGGTGTGTCGCTACATGATCGCTGGTGAGCTGACAAACAGGTAGCTCTCAGCAGCGATCAGGACAGCGACTATGCGGGTAACAAGAGACGCACGTCGCTTAGTTACCAGCAGTGTACGCTAGAGACCAGCGCTCTGGTGCAGGGAGCTGTTAACCAAGGTACACATCTGGTTTTCTAGTCACTGCACGGCTTAGAAACCCGCTGTGTATCTTGGTTACCAGCTCCCCTGCACCAGCGCGCTGGTATCTAACGTACACATCGGGTTTCTAGGCACCGCCTGCCACACGCAGCGATGCGTGCTGGCCAGCGGGAGACCAACTATCAAAAAAATGTCCAGGACATTCAGCGACGATCAGCGATACCCAGCAGGGGTGCTGATCGTCGCTGAATGTCACACACAGTGATATCGCTGGGGAGATCGCTGTTACGTCACAAAACTTGTGACTCGGCAGCGATCTCGCTAGCCATCTCGCTATGTGAGATGAGGGCTTAATAGATACAGGGGCAACAGTTACTTAATGCCTAGTGCGGAGGTCTAACGTCATACTCCTGGAATGAGGATTCCTTGGTCAGTAAAGATAGCCTCATTAGCCTAATCGGTGAAAGGTGCTATATACAGTGCCAGCTAGATAGACTCCTGGTAAAATCACTGTGGGAAACAGGCGTCAAAGCAAGCCTTTTATATGAAGAATGGAGAAGGCGCCACCTGCCACATACCTGCCTTCGGTCACTAAAGGAATTCTTAGGACCAGTGGAACTTCAGGGTAAAGCCGTCAACCAGACCGAAATTCCTTTCATAGGCTGGGTGGAAGTGACTTTCCAACTCAGGGCCATGAAGAACAGCAACACCATTGAGCTTTTGGTACCTTTTCTCGTGACCAGTGATCCGAACGTGGCAGAGGATCCTATCCTGGGTTATAATGTAATCAATGAAGTCATCACGAAACACAAATCAGGGACACTGATGGTGGATGCAATTGCCACATCATTTGCCATACCCAACACTGTGGCAGAAAACATGATTCATAAAGGAAAGAAAGCACAGAATACAATGGATCTGAAAGAAGTCAAGGTAGACCTGCACCCAACCATCATCCCTGCAAACCAAATGGTGGGAGTGAGGTGTGGAGTCCGGGTGGAATCGGGAAGAAAAGTCCAGAAGAGACTGTTCGTGCCAAAAGACTCCTCTGAACTTCCAGAAAGCCTAGTTCAAGGTGAGACTGTGCTTACGATTACTATTGGTAGTTTGCCCGAGTGACATTGCCCTGATGAAAACCACGAAACATGAAATTAGACTGGATCCAAAGACTGTGTTAAGTCACATTGAAACCGTCAAAGCGGTGTATCCAGCCAGTGGGAGACCCACCCAGTCGTCTACCGTGAATTCAGTCCCCCCACCAAGGGACAGGAGTTGCCGAGGGGAGGAAATTGCGCAACCCACCTCGGGATCCTGGTATCCCCCAGTACCCCTGGAACACTTGTGTGCTGAAGATCTATCAGTGGCAAAACAGATGCTGAGAGAAGAGTGTCATGCATTCTCTAAAGATGACTCTGATATAGGCTGTACTCCGTCATTGCAGTTGAAAATTATTTTGAAAGACACGACCCCAGTAAACAAGTTACATGGAGGTGCCGAAACCGACCATTACACCATGAAGTGAAAGAGTATTTACAAGATCTAATCAACAGAGGTTGGGTCCAAAAGTCAAAGTCATCTTATTTCTCTCCTATTGTCTGTGTTAGGAAGAAGGGCAGTACACGCAGACTCTGCTATGATTACAGGGAACTAAACCGAAAGTCAATACCTGATCGACACCCGATACCAAAGATCCAAAATATGCTGGATAGACTATCAGGAAATACCTGGTTCTCTGTCTTCGATCAGGGTAAGGCATACCACCAAGGGTTTGTCGAGGCGTCCAGTAGACCCTTGACAGCATTCATCACACCATGGGAATTATATGAGCGGATCCGCATACTGTTTGGGCTCAGTTCAGCTCCAGCAGAATTCCAGAGGAGCATGGAGACATATTTAGAAGGATTAAGGGACAATATCTGTCAGCCGTACTTAGATGATAATGTGGTACACAACAAAACCTTCCGAGAGCATGTTGAACATGTGAGGACCGTACTTCAGCGGTATCAACAACACGGAGTTAAGTTGACCCCATAGAAGTGTGAAGTGTTCAAAAGGCAAGTCCAATTTCTAGGGAAAATTGTGTCCTGAGAAGGATATACCATGGACCAAGCAGAAATTGCTCCGGTACTGGCCTTTAAAGACAAGCGGCCTTCTACTGTCGGGGAGGTGAGGCAGATCATAGGATTCCTCTCTTACTATCGTACTTATATCCGGAACTTCTCCAGAATTGCAGCTCCACTATAGCTCCTCTTATATCTATAAAGCATCCAGCAACTAGAGGGGTTAACACAGTCACAGGAGACAGGAAGTGGTTAGCAGAACCCTAGGGGGATTGTGGGAAACTTGTTTACTATTCTGGCAGCACCCAAAGAGATGAGTGATGTGTGTCTGTGAGATGTCTCAAAAACGTTCAGGCAAGTGAACCATAGGGAAACAGGATTCAATTACAGAGTGGAGCTGGGCTAACCACTGGATGGCTAGTTGAGAAAGTCTATCAGGAGCAGGAAGATAAGTCCCAAAAGGAATTGTGTCATAGGGATAATGTCCCTCAGCAAACCCTCCCCCTCCTCCATTACACTGTGCTAGAAGGAATGCTGTGTACTATTGAGCCTTTATAAAGAGTCTTGATCTGTGCTGAACTGTGCTATCAAAAGAGACTGTTAGTCAGTGTGTCTCTAAGAACCAGCTGTGCTGTCCATGAAGCCTGTGCTTAAGAGACTTGAATTGTACTGAATGTGCTGTGACATTAAACTACAGTGTTCATATTTAAGAGGACAGATATTGCCAATTACGGTCGATCATGTGTAGTTTGTCAGAGAGTTGGAAAGTCTGGGAATATACAGAAAGCCCCATTGGTACCACTGCCAGTGATAAATGAGCCTTTCCAGCAAGTGGCTGTGGATATCATAGGTCCACTTGCAATCCCTAGCAGCTCTGGCAAAAAGGTCATCCTCTAAGTGGTGGTCTATGCTACACGATATCCAGAAGCTGTGGTACTGTCCTCCATCGTAGCAGACAAAGTGGCGGAAGCTTTATTGACTGTTTTCTCTCGTGTGGGCTTCCCCAGGGAAATGTTAACAGATCAGGGAACCCAATTAATGTCCAATCTTATGAAAAGCCTCTGCGAAAAAAATACTAGTGCTGCATTTTGTGGCCAGCACCTATCATCCCCAAACCAACGGACTCTGCGTGCGTTTTAATGGGACATTAAAACAAATGCTCAAAATGCTAGTGGAGACTGAAGGAAGAGACTG
>VIAB01044886.1:0-11225 GCA_009801035.1 Oophaga pumilio
CGATACTTATTGGTATCGGAAAGTATCGCTCAACTCTACTCTTCGCCTATCTATACCACGCGTTGAAGGTGGCGGCCATCTTATTCCCATTTCCTGCAGCTCTCTATTGATCTGCTCCCTCTCACATCTTAGCTGCTCAATTTCCTTTAGGTACGCCACGCAATACCCCAGGATCATCCGGATATTCTCAAGACTCTCCATGGATCCGACAGCAAGGAATGGAACCATTCCATCTTCACCCATTACCTGGGCCTCATCATCAGCTGTAATCCTCAGTCTCTTCACACCTGATCTAATTTTCAATCTCCTGCATCACTTTCCCAAGTCTTCCGATGACTTTTCCCACCAATTTTCTGGGTACCAGAATGACGTCTTCCACAAAGCCCAGCCGATTTTGAGCTTCCGCCGCAAGCTTCAGACATCGAGAGGCTTCCTTATTCCTCAACATAATCATCTGTTTCGTGCGGAGGCATTGTAGATGCATATCCCTCAGTATAGCTGCCCTCTTGACTGTGACTTCCTTAGTCGACAGTATGACCAACCGCTGAGTCTAAGGCACCCAGTGCACACTACACGCTTCAACCGCCTTTTTAAAGGCCTTATGCACATCCTCACTGGTACATGCTTCTTGCACCTCTTCGGGTACCTCTATCATGCACTTGAAGAGTGAAGTCTCATTCTTTCCGTGGACGGACAGCTCCCGCTTTGCCACAGAACTTACCATCAAGAATTCTGCCCCGACCAGGTGATTGTCTTGTTCCGCCCTTAGCGCACAGTCTTCCTCAGTATTACACTCTTCAAGACCCCTCGCTAAAATGGGCATTTGCAGCTCCGCCTTGTTATCACTCGTTCACGGACGCTGTAAGTCTTCGACCACCAACTTCTCCTCCTGCAGAAAACCTCTTACTGCTTCTCTGAGCACTTCCACATCTTCTCTGAAGGCCATATTTACACTTTGCCACATAGACGGGTGACCTCTGAGCTCAGATACTTCCTTCCCCAGCTCATCCACTTCGTGTTCAGCTATTTGTCTCAGGGCCTTTTTTTGTTCAACATGCTCTTTCATTGTCTTTAATTCAGCCTGTAAATCCGCAACCTTATGCTTCTCCTGAGACAACTCTTTAGCGAGGTCTTGGAACCCATGTGTTTCCTTCTCTCCAAATCGGGCTTTGAATGCCGAGAGCTCGGACTCCAGGTGACACACCCGATCCAGCAGCAAGGAATTGGTAACTACCATATCCAACCCCTTCAACCTTTCTTGAGGCTCTGCTCGGTCACCCTCAGTTACCTCTTGCCTCTCTGTAACTTCAGAGAGCTCCACGCTCTCCAGCTCTTCAGCAACAGGTTCTCTGGAGCTTTCGCTTTAAGGAGCACAGTCGTTCCACTGTGTCAATGCTTCTGATAGCACAACATCGTACTCAACCCTAGCAGTTGCTACTGGCGATGACACGTCACCTTCCTCTCCGATCTCTTCAGTATCTGGAAGAGTACTCACATCCTGAATAAAAGCACAAGTCACTATTTTCCCTTTATTCATGTCTTCACAGGGTGCAATTTGGTTAGCCTCTTTGCGCTCCTCACGTCTTCGGCGTCAGGAGACCTTGCCCTCCTTGCAGGGTCCTTCCTAACTGTCACAGTCATCCCTGGAGTCTGTGTCACACTCCACAGTATGGTGAACCCTCAAGATAATCTTTATCTGGGTGTCAGCTCCACTCTGTTTAACTAACGCATCAGTATCAGCCATACTGTCAAACACTTCAGCGAACCTAAGATCAGTAAGTTGGGCAGGTGCATCCTTTCCTCTGGTCACCCGTATGTCCGACCCGTCAGTTTTGGGAGGTGTAACTGCCACCGTCGTGTCACTAAGTTGGACCCGTCCACCATTTTCCTTGGTCATGCCTACTTAGGACTATCAACTCTAGGGGGTGCATTCTCTACATTACTATCTCCCATAGACAATACTTCTACAAACACCTTTCCCATTCTCCACCCATCCCACAGGGTCTCCAACTCCTGACCAATTACTATCGCATACAGCAAATCTGGGACTACCGTCACTTCGTGGTACGTGGACACTTCAGTCGCATCAATGTAAAGGCAGGCTGTCAAAGGTCTTTTATAGTCCCCACCAGAGCCATTCACTCTCAGCCCCATCCCAGGTGACACAGAACTTTCAGGAGGGGTACTCAGCAAAGTTGCTTCACTCCCCTGGTCTATCAATCCCTTTACATGTTCTCCATTCAACCAGAAGGGGCACTGTAGCATCAGTACTTTGGCCGAGCAACACACAAGATAGCATGGACCTGCATAGCATGACCCTCGCTGCTCCTGACTACAGTCCGATGGAGCATTCGCCGCCGCCCTTTTTTGGCCACCACCCCTATTCAGGTCACCGCCCCCTTGTGGGATTCCACCCCTTTTAGAGACAGCAGCCCACTCTGTGTTTCCATCCCTTTTGGGGCAACCATCCCTGTTTTGGTTCCCGCCCCCTTTTAGGGACTCCACCCCCTTTTTGGCAACCATCACAGTTTGGGTGACCACCCCCTTTTGGAACACCACCGCTTTTGGGCACCACCCCCTCTCTGGGTTACACCCCGTGGACTCCCCCATGGCACTCTCAGTCACCAGTTTGCAGTACACTTAAAAAAATAAATAAATAATGTCTTTGGGCTTGTATTGGCCCTTTTAAGAGGTTGTACGCTCTGGACCTCTGACGTCCTCTTACGAGCCTCCCCAGCTCCTGCTAGCACTGCCACAGCTCGTGCTGTAGTTACAAACCGCCAACATCTCCGGCTGCCAATCACAAACTGCTGCTGCTGATGTCACTGCAGCTCCTGCTGCAGAACCTTTTGCTCCAACTGTAAATGCAGCTCCCACTGCCGCAAGGCCCTGTGCGGATCCGCACCGCTGTCTTCGTGGACCCACATCAAACTTCGTAACCCTGCCGAGTTACAGCCAGATGCTTGTAATCTTCGTGGCTCCATTAAGCCACAGCAAGCTGTCTTGGAAAAAAATACTTTGTGACCCCTCTGAGCCATAGCAATTACCTCCACACGTGCTTCCTGTACAGTTGCCCGCAGTCTAGCACCATATGTAGTGCAGTGCTCACTGTACCAGTTTGGGAAACACTTACTTTGCTGCAATATTCAGGCACACAGGAACGATTTTTTTTATTAAACAGTACACATGGTTTATTTACCCATCATAAACCGCACTGTAGGCCATGTTGCACATCACAGGCCTAACTCAGTCCACAGCACTTCGGCTCTAACTCGCAGTCACTAAACCTGCCGGACCTCTCTCCAGTCACCAGGGGTTACTGCACGCCGAAAAGTTCATATACATCACTGGAACAGACTTTAAGATTGTGTCTCTACACACGCCGGACCATAATTTATCCAGTTCCCGTGGGAGAACGCATAGTTCATTAACTGACCTTTGTCAGTGCACAAAGTTCCTCCCCCATACCCGAGGTTACCTTTCAGGAGCTCCTGCTCCTCATGCTGACTCCTCGTCAATCCAATGTCCTCGAGGAAGCTGCCTATCTGGGATCAGCATGCCGGACAGAGCCTTGCTCACCCGGTCACCTGACAGTCCAGATCCTCAGCAGGATGGTAGCTTCCTTAACGCAGGGCCGTCACAGACTCTGCACATACACGTGGCCTCTCTGGGTGCAATTCAGGACGTCCGTCCCCACGTGGGACAGTCCAACACACAGGCCTCACCGGCTGCTATTCAGGGTTCCGATACTATTCCCAGGACCTCCCAACACACCAGCCACCAGGTCCAAGGCCTCACCATGTGCTATTTAGGATGTTAGCAACTCCCAACACACAGACCTTACAGGACCTTGCACTCTGACTACTCAGGTTCAAAACACACGACCATGTGACCAGACCTCAGACACATTATATATCCCAAACCACCCCCATATGTGAGCGGTGTAAGTATGGCTAGTCGATCCCGCCCAGCTCTCCAACTATCCCTATAAGCCCCCCTTATAGGTAAATAAACTGGGAACTACAAGTCTCAGAACAACATCATTTTTTGGCTTATAGCGTAGAGGACCTCTGCGACATATACCGGCCATTTACAATCATACCGGTCACTGTTTCACCATCACAATCAAGGAAACGCCCCTATGTATATCCTGAGGAGCACATACAGCGCCCCCTAGCTGTAACAGGGGTCACTGCATCACAGTACAGACACCCAAAGACAGAATCAGACACTCGCACACCGCTGCACACACCCACAGACAGCTGCATAAAGACACAGACACACATAGACAGCGGCAGACAGACACGCACATATATTCCGCTCACACATATTCTCCGCCCACACACTCATCCTCCTTCTTACATCATTTCCTTTGACAATTCCGTAGCATTTTTGGCAGTACATCTGCAGCAAATATGCAGCAAATCCGCAAACCTTTTTAAACCTGCGTTTTTGTTGCAGATTGGACTGACTCAATGGAAGTCAATGGGTGAAAAACACTGCTAATCCGCAAAAAGAATAGACATGATGAGGAAAATAAAAATGCTGCAATTAAGCACGGAAGTTTCTGCAGCATATGCACAACAATTCAGGAATATCATTCATTAACATTGTTTAAGTAATCCATTGCGTTTTTGGAGCATTTCCGTGAGAAAAAAGCGCTGCAGAAACACAATAAATCCACAACGTGTGCACATAGCCTTACTGTAAACCTTAGCTCCCTAGAAATACTTTATGCTATAGTGATTGTTAAGTGCTTATATCTTTTGATGATCTAGCACAGAAAGAAGGTTAAACATTCACTCTTATTGTTTTTTACCCAAAATAAGCCAACAATTATGTTCTAACTAGCAAATATATTTATGGAGAACATTACTTTATTTTTATGATCTAACCCAGTTTTCTTTCACCATGTCATAAAATTACACTATAGCAGCACATACATTTATCTATATCTACAGTATTGTTTAGGTCCTACAATCTTTTGTGATCAATTATTAAAAATTGATTTAAACACCATTTTATTATTTTGTTTTGGGTCTCAATGCCGCTTTAAACCAAAGTAGACTAAGGGCTCATACTCACATGCAAGCAAATCGTCCGATGCTCGCATGTAAAATCCCAGCTCTGGCGCCGGCACTCGGGAGTGGAGCGAGTGGCTGCATATAAATACATGCAGACGGGCACTCCACTCCCGAGTGCCGGCGCCAGAGCAGGGATTTTACATGCGATCATCAGACGATTTCCTCGCATGTGAGTATGAGCCCTTATTGTGAAAATCCTATATGTTGAGCAGCAAACGCTGAACAGGACAAGAATGAAAAGCTTGAGCTAATTTTTACCTACTTGAAGTTTTACATACTATCAAATGTTTGAAATTATTTTTTATGCCTCTTAATTTCTTCCTACTATGACCTGTAACCAATAAGAAACTTACTATTGGAAAAAGCAAATATGTATCTTCTTGTCTATTATAAATAATGTTATAGCAGGCAAGAAGTCTACATAATTTTACTGAAGTCTACATAATTTTACCTAATTCTATTCATCATATATACTCTTTGAGAAGTGTGCTAAGTTCTAAAATCATAGCTAAAAATTCTTTGATGTTCATAGATGGCTGAAAAGTGTGCTTTTCGCTACAACTGAAAAGCCTTTGTATGAACTCACAGGTGGGGCTTACTTAAGCTATTGCTGTGCTAACAGCATGAGACTTTTTCAGCGTGGATGCATAATACCCAGTTGTAGTACAGTCCTTTGTGAAACATACAGTAGTAGTACGAGAGAGATGAACTTTAAGTACTGATCCCATCAAAGTAAAGGCTGAGCAACACAGACAAGAAGCCACAGAAATATATTACATCTTGGCAGGTGGGATCACATCCTTCTAACTTAATCAGCTGGATTGCGCATTCTTTATATAAATACTCATAAATGAAACAGCATATTTTTTTCCTAATCTGACATTTTTCCAAATGTGAAAAAATTGTTGTTATCAGTGAGGTCTTTTCTTTCCCTGGATATTTTAATGGTGTTCTTTAAATGCATTTTTAGATGATTTTTTTTCTATTGTTTTAAATACCATGTTGGAAAGCCCAACAGAGAAAAAATACTAAATAAAATGCTATATAACTTATATAACTTCAACATGTTTAGTTTTGAAAAAAAATTACTAGAAACCAAAATTCTGCATATGTACTGTACGTATTTTCAAAATTCCTAGCACGTATATATGGCTGTATTTTAGCCTATTATTAACCCCTTTACTCCTGAGGGTTGTTTGCCTGTTAATGACAGGGCCAATTTTTACAATTCTGACCACTGTCCCTTTATGAAGTAATAACTCTGGAACGCTTCCACGGATCTTGGCGATTCTGAGACTGTTTTCTCATGACATATTGTATTTCATGATAGTGGTAAAATTTCTTCGATATAACTTGCATTTATTTATTTATAAAAAATGGAAATGTGGCAAAAAGTTTGAAAATAGTTACTAAATAATCTTCCCACATGTCTACTTTACATCAGCACAATTTTGGAAACAATTTTTTTTTTGTTATGAAGTTATAAGGGTTAAAAGTTGACCAGAGATTTCTCATTTTTACAACACCATTTTTTTTAGAGATTATATCACATTTGAAGTCACTTTGAGGGGTCTATATAATAGAAAATACACAAAAGTGACAACATTCTAAAAACTGCACCCCTCAAGGTGCTCAAAACCACATTCAAGAAGTTTATTAACCCTTCAGGTGCTTCACAGGAATTTTTGGAATGTTTAAAAAAATGAACATATAACTTTATTGCACAAAATATTTATTTCAGGTCCAACTTTTTATCTTTTACCAAGGGTAACAGGAGAAATTGGACCCCAAAAGTTGTTGTGTAAATTGTGCTGAGTATGCTGATACCCTATATGTGGGGGTAAACCACTTTTTGGGAGCATGGCAGACCTCGGAAGGGAAGGAGCGCCGTTTGACTTTTCAAAGCAAAATTAGCTGGAATTGAGATAGGACGCCATGTTGTGTTTGAAGAGCCACTGATGCACCTAAACAGTGGATATCCCCCACAAATTACACCATTTTGGAAAGAAGACCCCCTAAAGAACTTATCTAGATGTGTGGTGAACACTCTGAACCCCCAAATGCTTCAAAGAAGTTTATAACGTAGAGCCATAAAAATAAAAAATCATAATTTTTCCTCCAAAATTATTTTCTCGCCCCAATTTTTTATTTTCCCAAAGGAAACCGGAGAAATTGGACCCCAAGAGTTGTTGTGCAATTTGTCCTGAGTATGCTAATACCTTATATGTGAGGGTAAACCACTATTTGGGAGCATGGCAGAGCTCGGAAGGGAAGGAGCGCCGTTTGACTTTTTCAACGCAGAATTGGCTGGATGCCATGTCACATTTGGAGAGTCACCTGATGTGCCTAAACATTAGAAACCCCACACAAGTGACCCCATTTTGGAAACTAGACCCACCAAGGAACTTTTCTAGATGTGTGGTGAGAAATTTGAACCCCCGGGTGTTTCACTAAAGTTTATAACACCCGCGCGTGAAAATAAAAAAATCATATATTTTTCACAAACATGATATTTTTGCCCCCAATTGTTTATTTTCTCGAGTAATTGGACCCCAAAAGTTGTACAATTTGTCCTGAGTATGCTGATACCCTATATGTGGGAGAAAACTACTGTATGGGCACACGTTGGGGTTTGGAAGGGAAGTAGTTTTGGAATGCAGACTTTGATGGAATGGTCAGTGGGCCTCAGGTCGCGTTTGGAGAGCCCCTGATGTGCCTAAACAATGAAAACCCCCACAAGTGACCCCAATTTGGAAACTAGACCCCCCAAGGAATATATCTAGATGTGTGGAGAGAACTTTGAACTCCCAAGTGCTTCACAGAAGTTTATAACGTAGAGCCATAAAAAAATAAAAAAATCATATATGATATTTTTGACCCCAATTTTTTATTTTCCCAAGGGTAACAGAAGAAATTGGACCCCAAGAGTTATTGTGCAATCTGTCCTGAGTACGCTGACACCGCATATGTGGGGGCAAACCACTGTTTGGGAGCATTGCAGAGCTCGAAAGGGAAGGAGCACCATTTGACTTTTTCAACGCAGAATTGTCTGGAATTGAGAACAGATGCCATGTCACGTTTGGAGAGTCCCTGATGTGACTAAACAGTGGAGCCCCCCAATTCTAACTCCAACCTCAACCCCAACACAACTCTAACCATAATCCCAACCCTAACCATAACCCTAGCCACAAACCTAACCCTAACACACCCCTAACCCTAAACCCAACCCTAACCATAAACCTAACCACAAACCTAACCCTAACACACCTCTAATCCTGACACACCCCTAACTCTAACCCTAACGAGAAAATGGAAAAAATACATTTTTTTTATTTTATTATTTTTCCCTAACTAAGGGGGTGATAAAGGGTTGTTTGATTTACAATTTATAGCGGCTTTTTATGATTGGCAGCTGTCACATGCTAAAAGATGCTTTTTACTGCAAAAAATAGTTTGTGCATCACCACATTTTGAAAGCTATAATTTTTCCATATTTTGGCCCACAGAGTCATGTGAGGTCTTATTTTTTGCGGGACGAGTTGACGTTTTCATTGATACCATTTTTGTGCACGACATTTTTTGATCGCTTTTTATTACGATTTTTGGGAGGCAGAATGAACAAAAGCCAGCAATTCATGAGTTTCCCTTGGGGGGGTGTTTATACCATTCCACGTGAGGTAAAATTGATAAAGTAGTTACAGCGATACCTCATTTTTACCTTTTTTATTTTTTGGCGCTTTTATACAATAAAAACAATTTTATATAAAAAATTATTATTTTTTCATCGCTTTATTCTACAAGCTATAACTTTTATATTTTTTTGCTGATGATACTGTATTGCAGCTTGTTTTTTGCGGGACAAGATGACGTTTTCAGTGGTACCATGTTTATTTATATCCGTCTTTTTGATAGCATGTTATTCCACTTTTTGTTCAGCATTATCATGATAAAGCATTGTTTTTTTGCCTCGTTTTTATTTTAAAGGGGTTCACTAAAGGGGTTAACTAGTGGGACAGTTTTATAGGGCAGGTCATAACGGACGCGTAGATACTAAATATGTGTACTTTTATTGTTTTTTATTTACATGATAATAATGTGCTTATTGGGGAAATATATATATTTTTTTTATTTAGGGATTTTTTTAAAATATTTTTACACATTTTTTTTTTACATTTTTACATTGTCCCAGGGAGGGACATTACTATATAATGTCAGATCGCTGATCTGACAGTTTGCAGAGCACTCTATCATATCAGCGATCTGACAGTCAGGGCAGGAGGCTTACCAGCGCATGCTCTCAGCAGGCATTGACAAGCCACCTCCCTGCAGGACCCGGAAGGACCCTGCAGCCATCTTGGATCCGGGGATCCTGCAGGGATGAGACCCTCGGAACAATGCGATCACATCGCGTTGCTCTGAGGGTCCCAGGGAAGCATGCAGGGAGCCTCCTCCCTGCGCGATGCTTCCCTATGCCACCGGAAAACTGTGATCATGTTTGATCGCAGTGTTCTGGGGGTTAAAGTGCCGGGAGCGGTTGATGACCACTCCTGACACATAATGCCGGGTGTCATCTTGGGAAAATCAGCTGACTCCCGGCCGCAATCGGCCACGCTCCCCCCATGAGCGCGGCCGATCGACTATGATGTACTATCCCGTCAGTGGGACTTAAGGCCCAGGTCACATGGATGGGATAGTATGTCATGTGGTAGAAAGGGGTTAAACAACATATTAAACAGGAGCATAAATTATTTTTTTGACCACAAATCCTAGTCTCCTCATAACCAATTATTGCCTAATCATTTCTTGAAGGTTATTATGAAAATTTCTGTGTTTTTCCACACGCTTGAGGATTGACCACAGGTTCGTAGTAGGATTTAGATGTGGGGAGTTTCTTGGCCATGAACACCAAGTTTAAAATGTTTTGTTCATCAAGCCACTTAGTTATCCTTTTTACCTCATGACATGGCGCTCAATTCATTCTGAGAACAAATTGTCACCAGATTTCTCCTGGATCTTTTGTGGAAGTTGATCTTGGTGGATGTTTAGATATCATTCTTTATATATGGTAGTGTTCTTAGGGAGTGAAGTCACTCATTTGGGTAAAAAACAACCCCACACATTAATATTATCAGAATTTTTACTCTTGGCATGACTCAGGAGTCATGAGATCTCTCATTGTTTTCTGGACAATCATTCTTACAGATGTCCAAACATACAAACAAATGAATGCAGCAGCACTTCCTGTAAACTAAGATGCATGCAAACATTGAGTGTAGGAAATTTAGATTGCATTACTGATATTTAGAATATGCTTATAAAATAAAGGTAATTTGCTCACAAATTGGCCAATTCACGTGAGCCCACCAGCCTTGGCAAATCATACCTTTCTTTGATGATACCCTAGGCCTAAAATTTATTAAGCATTACTCTCCCTGGCTAAAGACCTGCACATTTAAAGTACAGGTATTGCAGGATTCACTATTAATTAAAACAACCATAGGCTGAGAGCAGCAGGGCTTAGTTCAATATTGAGGCAGTCATCAACTTCAATAGAGCAGATTTACCAAACAGTCTGAAAGGGGCTTAATCATAAAAAATACCTATGCAAAAAGTGCAGGAATTAGACTGCAGAGGAGTTGGTTAAAGTTATATTCTATAATAAAATATTCGCTACTATGAGTCCTGTGACATACCAACAGTTAAGTTTCCTGAAACTATTCATGTGTGGGGTAGCTTTTAATCCAAGGGAGTGGTCTCACACACAATTTTGACTAATAACATGAATAGAGAATGCTATACGTGATAACGAAGTGGCTTGGTTAACAAAACATTGATATTTTGGATCAATGATCAGGAAATACCCAGATCTCAAACTCATTGAGAACTTGTGGTCAATCCTCAAAAAGTGGGTGGACAAACAAGAGAACAGAAATTGAGAAAAACAATGTGCAAAAGCTTGATCCATTTTTCAATAAAATGTTAAAAACTTATGAAAAGCTTATAATTGTGCTTCATCATACCAAAGAAACATATAACTAAAAGATCTAAAAGCACTGAAGCAGCAAATCTTGTGGAAAAAAATCAATCAGTCAATCTCAGTCTCAAAACTTTTTGGTCACATCTGTAGATAATGTGTTTTGG